>PNEQ01005750.1:0-88777 GCA_003012365.1 Medauroidea extradentata
TGCGTTACAAATTCAAATAAAATATGCCCTCATTTACGAGATGCGTAACGGCAATAGCGCGTGTTGTTTAGATTAGTCGATGGACAGAAACCAGACATTAACTCGCAGGTATTTATAACTAAGATTACTTTTTTTATATCTTACATTCAGCCCCCGTGCATTTAATGAGTAGATATTGTAGCTAAAATTTATCGGAGCAATTTAATGTAGTTGTAAACATTGCACGACCCTATGTAAATAAAAGCACGTGGCATTATTTGTGTTTACATCGGCGGAAAGATATAAACTGGCAGGAAATAGAAATTAATCAGGGCTTTTTTGAGTGTTCACTTTATTCCGAATCACCTATATCCTACCATATTAATTGTTTAGTTCACACGGCCAACTTTCTTGTACAATCTGGTGTGCACCATTAAAATTTTGAATACAGGTTTTAAGGCAGCATCTCGAGTATTGGGGTAATAAGTGCAATATTTATTATACCTACGCACCAAAAATAAGCTTCAAATTGTAGAAATGGAATTATTGTTCTAGTTGATCATATCCAGATGTAGAGTGACATGGCGTACGATCAGCAAATATTCTTTTAATAGCATCTTTTATTCAGCTAATACACTATTTCATTCAAAATGCTTCGTATTTGTAAGGTTTTTTGTTCAAAGACATTCACGCGTGCATAAAAAATTATGTGTTTACATTCGATTAGTACAAGAAAGTTAAGGAAAATCATACCGTCCCTATCCCGCGCTAGCTAAGGTACCTGTACCGAATATGGCCCGCTTAAGGTTACAAATCATGTGTCTAAGGGCCGATATTGTAAACCTCTTTCGAATGACAACCAACTGCTATCCCCATAGAGAAAGCATTGGTAAGTAGTTAGTTGTCATTCGAAAGAGGTCTATAGATACAGCCCTAGGTCATTAATTATATTACTAACATAACACATGGATGATGTCAGACAGATATTTATGGAAGATGTATGTTCATACTTGAGACAAGTGTGAACCGATCCCACATTGATCTCGGCATTACCACACGATGGCAACTAGTGAGCCATGTTCAGAACTGGGCCATATTCGGTACAGATACCTTAGTATACAAGACCTTGTATGCTAGTCACTAGTTCACACGACACAAGTTCGCTACATGTCGAGGTGAACAATGATGTGTTCATTTTATTGTACAAGAAATATGCCCGTGTGTACTGGGCTTAAAACAACACACACTGGAAGTATTACACTAGCGATTACAATGTTGACAGTAGAGCAGCCTACGTGCGCGAGAATGCATGTATTTCAAAATGATTTGAGGGAATTCTGGGGGTAAGTGTAGGTGCGAGTGTTAAGTTGAGTATTTGGAACACAACCTAAATGTGGCTGTTTGCAATTAAAAATGTATTAGCCTGACTTTTGTTCTAGACTTGGCCTAGTAATTTACTTAAGAAAAATACATAAACACGCAAAATTTTCATATTTTAATGATCAACTCATAATTTTTATCACAGAAAGATTGACTTGTATCTTTAAATCATACTTAGTTACATTTCAATTTATTACAACTGCAAAACTGAAACTTTCAAACCGAATTGTATTGCTATAAAGAAAGCAATGCTCCTACTGGTTATCAAGTTACAGGTCTCGAATTTTTCGTATGACTTCACTATATTTTCGTTTAACGAAATAACTTTATGTGTTTTTATTGTTGTGTTTTCACAAGAAATATTTGCATACAAGTTGGATAAGATGAGGATTCATTACAGTAATAACTGTTAGGTGGCTATGTTATTAATAATTCGAGTCCGTTCGGGCTAGAAACTTGTTTACTCATGTCGCGATATATACACTATCAATAGAGAGGGTGGTTTATCGCGGGAAAACTTGACTGTTTGCTGGATTTCAACGCACGTTCAGCTTACCAGAAGATTACTGGCTTTCGCTTTTATGTAGAGCTGTTGCCCTATTTGACTGAGCCTACAAGAATCCCGCTGTTGTAATATTTTATGCCTATTATTGGTTTGCAGACAACTACGTTGTGTCATACATAACTCACCCTATCATACATGTCACAAGAAACAACAATGTTTTCAAAAAGGTATGTTGGCACAAAACGTTTTCGCAATATAGCATCCTCTCTAACTATCAAACACGCGGAGGGAGACAGAGTGAGAGACTATAAAGTAATATTACTAAGTTACAACAAGATACGTTAAATAGCTACTGAGTTATTAGGTAGACATTACCACTATGTTGCCGAGGCTGTTGTGATGTAGCGGTTATATGGTGAACGTACCTGGACGCCCTGGTGCATCCTGGTGGCGTTATGACCCTGGTGTTGATATGTAGCAGACAGACCCCGTCGATAGCGTTACAATCCCCTGTATCACGCCGTGTATTTCAACTTTTATCCTCGTCGGAGTGGGGAGTTTCACTGTCGCATAGTATTCTGTGGTTAATATTTATAATTCCTTGGTAGGGTTGGCCGGGTTAGGAAATTATGTGACAACTCAGGCGGTTACATTTATATAGCTGATTTTCATTTATTGACTAACACGTTATTTAAGGCGTTGTTCTGCTTACCAAGGCACACTGCCTGCTTCATAACATAATTCAATTATGTAGCTGTGATTCCGCTGCAAATCATGCAAGAGATTGTGCTAATGGAACTCGTCGCACTGTAAAAAAATATTTGCCTGAAATGTGGAAAACCTGTTATCTAGGAATACTACTTATTATTTTGTTTGTCGACTTTCAAACTTATGCAAAAATTCAACAAATATTTCCAGCATAAAATATTGTCCACGCAATCTGAAATGTGAAACAACGAGCCCGGTTTTCTCTTTTTCAGAACACTCCTGGCTCTGTCACACTCGTGTGTGTGTGTGTGTGTGTGTGTGTGTGTGTGTGTGTACCAGTAAGCTTAGAATATTCAGGATCATCTGCTCACGGTCGTAATTATATCTAGTGTCGCATAACCGTGACGTCATAGTTTGGCAGATATTTAAGATGTTGGATACACTCATACGAATTAAATTAGGAGCGATTTTAATTAATTTAAAACAATTTTAATATTTATTTTTTGACCTTTACTATATCTTCTATATATTTAAAAAAATCGTAATTTCTCACACCTAATTTTTTTATTGAATCAATCTAATAATACTCGACTGATAAATCATGCAGCCTTATATTAAATAATGTCGGTTTATAGTAAAACGAGTTGAAAGAAGACACGTACATTCTACACATCGCATATAGACCAACGGACAGGACCAGTACTAAAAAAAAAAAATGTGGTGGGGGAGAGAAAGCACTTGGACTTAGTGTGAGTATTTATGTGAGAGAAGAACGTGTATGTTCGAGATGATACTCAAAATTATTAATTGCAGAGGTACCCTTTTCCTTTCAGTCCGCTGATTTACCACTCGACTCTGTCTTTTTGACGTCGATATGGTAGCACATAGACTGATAGAGGCGAAAAGAAAGAGGGATGGATTACCTGACGATATGACAGAGATAATCGTAACGTTTGCAAAAAAAATGTTCCGACCTATTAAGACGGTTGAAATGTGAAAATTAAAAATTTGAAATATTGTTAGTATTGTGGGCATTGATTAGAGACTACATTATCGTCCTATGGGAAATGATTAGCATGCATAATTTTCCAGCAACGACATGTCAAATCAAACAATCATAACACCCAACGAAAACTTACACACTTACAGAAATTAAATGTTTTACACCTTCATTGCATGTCTCGGGCTTATTGCTAAAATATATAAAACACTGATAATGTGATTTTGTAATTATAAAAATGGCTGAAAAGAAAGGATTGTCGAAAATTTTAGTACTTTTACGAAACAGAAACAATTTACTCGTTCAAATATTTAGTTTTTAGCAAATATCAGCATTCCTCTTGATTATATCGATATAAAGTATTTGGCTATGCGAACTGACATTTCGTTGTGGCGTATGTTGGCAGTAACAAGTACACATTCTCTTCTAAAATGCGATGAACTGTCAGGGCGAGGTGTTGAATTGCTGGGATAGAAGCTGACAGCAGCTTGACTTTACTGTCTCACCGCCATTGAGATGAGATGTGAAAGGACAACACAACATCCATGCCTGAATCAGGATTCGAACCTAGGACCTCTCGCACCGTGGACCGACGCTTAACCGTCTACAATACAGAAGCCGGCCACGGCACTTGCGAGATTGATTCAAATATATGAGTACGTCGTGCGTCGTGAATGTTAGAGACATGTATTAGTCACACAAAACTATCTCATAGCCTTGCTAATATGACGAGACGATCTAAACACTTAGGGCGCCTTTCACCTCAATTTTCAACGTCTTTTTTTATTTTTATATTTGTACCAAATATTTTTTCTTGTTTTATACATAAATTTTGATTAAATCTTCCTCTTAGGAAACTTTTGTATCTCTCATAGTTTTGCGTAATGAGTCGTAAACGTCGAAATTTGAACTTTACGGTTTTAAGTACGCCACTAAAACCAACTCACATACCAAACTGACAAAATTCACACTATATAACAATTTTGTAGTCTATGATTTGACATATACGTATAAACCCAAAAAATATATTTTTGGTATTTCTAAAAAAATTGTTGATAATTTTTTAATTTTCATTTAAAAATTCAGCATTTTTTATTAAATACAAAAGTGTTTTATTTTTTGTTTTTATATATGTCAAATCATAGACTACAACATTGTTATACACTGTGAATTTTGTCGGTTTGGCATGTCAGTTGGTTATAGTGGCTTACTTAAAACTGTAAAGTTCAAATTTTGACGTTTACGACCCATTATGCAAAAACTATGAGAGATACAAAAGTTTCATGAGAGGAAGTTTTAATCACAATTTATGTCTAAAATAAGAAAAAAAATATTTGGTACAAATATAACAATAAATAAAGACGTTGAAAACTGAGCTGACCCGTGCCCTTAATCAGCCATAACATCTCAGCTTACTATGTTGTACCGTCTCATAAACACTCCATAACAGCAAGTAATTCTGAAATTTGTGTGGGAGTAAAACTTCGTGGGCGATATTGAACCTCCCGTGTACGTATGTGTTAGTAATTACATTCTAGTTTGTATTAAACAGCCCATCAGGCAACGTTGTAGCTCCTGAGTTGCATTTTTGCATCCTACTGCGTTGTTTTTTATTTATTTATTTATTCGGAAATTAAATGTTGGGGATACTACGACTGAAGATCTTCTCACAAAGTTTGCACGGCGAGATTTTAGAACTAGAGTAGCTCTTGAGAGTACGGAGAGAATTCTAAAGAAACACTTATAAGCTGAAAGAATAGATGTGATCTTTGAATAATTTTTGCAATGGGGTTGAATTATAAACTGGCGTGTTTTGCTGGAATGTTGCTGAGTAGCAGAAAATCCACGGTTACATAAAAGGAATAATCACGAGAAAATGAACAGAAAAAAAAAAACAAGGAAGCCAAAAAAGGCTGACGTCAACAAACATACAAGTAATTCCGAAGTATGAGTTAGTCGGTATACAGACTGTTTCAGAAATGTTTTTTTTCAGACTTGGAGGGTAGGTTCCTTACACCAAAATAATATATATATATATATATATATATATATATATATATATATATATATATATATATATATATATATATATGTCCACATAAACATAGGTTCGGAAATCCTTAGTTCCTGAGTTATTAATGCAAGTTTAGTTCAATTTTTTGGAAGGTAACCAATAGTAAACGTAATGTCGTTAGATAATTGAATTAAGTCATGGATACCAGTATGCTGATGCCTTCATTAGTATTTGACAGATTGCGATAGTGCTTGATCCGACATCATATGCATATGTGTGAGGAAATAAGAGAATGTCACTTCGAACATTTGGCGTAAGTTTCTTATACTATCATCGGTGAAACTATCATAAACTCAAAAACTCACGGTAAATGTAAGAAATGACACCATCTTGCTTTCTCACACACATACACACGTCGGATCATGCACTGTCGCAACCTGTCAAATACTCCCATATCCGCCATGATACAAATGAGGGCATTAGCATGCTGGTATCCACGCAATTATCTAAGAACATTAATTTGACTACTGTTTACCTTGCAACACATTGAACAAAACTTTCATAAGTTACTCAAAAAAATAATGATTTTCGGACCTATGTTTATATGGACTTTTTTTCTTCTTATTTCGGTGTAAGGAACCCACCCATCAAGTTTGTAAACGTATTTATGAAACAGCCTGCATTACGAAATACAAACAAGAAGTTTCCCCAAAATTCGTGCAAATTAACAATAGAAATTTAAATATTTTCGGTGATTCTAAAAATACTAAATGATAATTTATTTATTAATTTTTTTATCGTGATATTACCTAGCATGGTGGACATGCAAGAATAAAGATAATCTAAGTCAAAGTTGGGTGGTAAAGTGTATATTAAATTGGCTTACTATAGCTCCTGTAGTGCTTGCCAATACGTATTCATGTCGTAAAATCTTCAAAATCAGGGTGATTTGTTACTAAACACAGCATAATCCAAGTACTCTGATTTTACGTTGCCTTACTTAGTAGTAAATGCAGTCCCCACTGAACAAACCTTGGTAAATGGTCCTCATATACTTCAAGTGATAAGTCTCCCTATGTATGCAATAGACGTCATATTTCCAGCATCGCTCATTGCAGATATATTTATGAATTCCGTCCTTTTACGTGAAAGTTTAGAAAGGAAGATAATACTGTATCTAAGGATGTATGTAGTAGTTGTCCCATTTGCAGCACTTGTATTTGCAATGTATTTGACTGTGAAGTGCGAGCTTTCACGTTTAACATCTTAGCAAGTTTTAATATACTGCACCGCAGGACGTATGTAAATTGCGCTATGAAAAACCGCTCGTGTTATTTGAACCCATCACTCGTCGTGTATAGTAGGGGAGAGATTGGTTCCCAGTATGTCAAAAATGTGCCGCGACGACCGAATGTTCAGAACACTAGCCTGCCCCCAAGACGATCTAGGTTCGATCCCCGGCAGGTGGGAATCGTGCCGGACAATGTCACTGGTCGGAGGGTTTTCTCTGTGATCTCCGGTTTCCTCCGTCCTTTCATTCCGGTGCTGCGCCATGCCCACCTCATGTCATCCCTCATCAGCGCTAAATACCCTTTGTTAAGCGCTCAAAAAATTCTCTCAATCCTTCACTCAATGTACGTGTCCTATCTTATGTCATACTCTGCAGTTCGGAGAACGATACCCTGACCTTGGATACTGTCATCATAAGATATTTATATAGCTTGATTGTGTCAAAGAAGAATCTTTAATGTTATGTTGTAGTTATAACTTATTTTACTTTCTGCAACATGCTTCACAACTAAATAGCTTAAGAGATGTGTTCCTTACATGCTAACATTTCTCAAGAAGACATGGTACATAATACAGCGCTAAAAGCATAAGTTTAGTGTTATTGTAGGTTTCTAGAAGTCAAATTGCAAAAATTAATAAATAAATAAAAACAACAAACCTAGACAATAGTTTTTGCCAGCTTTCTGTACAAAATTTTTCTCGAGTAACGCATTTTTAAAGAACGATTTCTTACCCCGAAATCTCGTACATTTATCTATGGCGCAAGAGATCACGCTTAACGAATCCGTTTTTCTGGGTAAATGTTTGCACATGAAGTTAGCAAACAACGATATCTACACAATAAAAAAAATGTACATTTACAAGGAAAATCTTGTAAACTAATATCAGAACGTTATCAGTCAGGTAATAAATGTGAGATGTCCGAAACCTTTTAAAGTCGTTATAAACATTGTGAACACCTTTAGGCACTAGTAAAATAAATGGTGATGAGTAAATTTTTCGATTTGAAATAAAATAAACATTGAAGACCAGACAAATTTTACGAAACATTTTGTAATAAAAAAAATGGAAACTAGTTTTAAAAAAAAATTGTAACCCTGCAAACAATTGTAAGGTGAATCAAATATTAGCAGTAAATATACACAATTTGTTAGTAGATTTACAGAAATGTTTGTAAATATACAAAGAAATTTGTAAAAGTACAAGTTTTTGTAAATGTTACAAAACATTTTTGTAGTGTTACAAAAAACTTTTTTGAAAACAGGTTTCCAAAAAACCTTTTTGTAAAAGTACAAAAAAATTTTACTGTGTAGGTTTGTTGTCTTGTAGTTTCCGATAATGACATTAAAAAACATGTTTATTTCAATAAGTGTTTTTAACATTTTTTTATATACTACTCACTGAAAAGACATTTATACATTATAGGCTACCCAAAGAAGATCGCATCGCAGGACTGACAATTTTGAAGACGTGGCAAAAATGATGTTGCGAACGTCGACTTTTATTATTTTTAGACTGTAACGAGTCTTAATTCGCTTTGACAGTCTCCCCAAGAAACCGTGGAAATAAATTATTTAAATGCAATTTTACCCTGTTGCTAAATTAAAACAAATTAATTTTATATTATATTACATGCTACATAAAATACAGTACACAAAATTACCTGTAAGTGTTAGACTTTTTCTTTTGTTCTAGGTGCAATTTTTCACTCCCACCAAATATTAATTTTATATTATATTACTTGCTATATAACATACAATACTCAAAATTAGCTGTAAAAGTCAGAGTTTTGGTTAAGTTCCAGGTAGTCCTCCCGCTAGCTCTCAAATTAGACAGAATGTTACACTAAGAATAACAGGTATGTGCTCGTAGGTTGTATAAGTCCAAGGCGATTTTTGATGGCAACGTTAGTTAAGAAACTGAACTTATAAACAAATGTTTTGGTAAACTAATTGTGAAGGACTAGTTTTTTTTTTTTTTCGAATCATGCATTAACATAATTTCACTGAAAAAGAAATAATAAACGTCGTAAAAATCCCACCAGTGCCTGCCCAATACATTTCCACTATACCAATGAGTATGTTTTCAGAAATATAATACGTTTAATCGTAAGGCACAACTAAATTTATTTATTTGATGTTATGAGATGTTATGCATCAACGAAATCATCAGTTGGAACCTAGTCTCACTTCTACTGTGTGGAAACCTGACGTCTTCAAGCGAGGCTCCTTGTTGAAATAATGGAGATGCGGCAGTTCGACTTCACCTTGTTCCAAGCACACTCGCGTCTGCAGGCTGTGTTCGCTGAAGCACAGCTAGATTGCCTTCGTTGGTCGCCCTGTCGTCACTATCCCCGAGTCTGCCGCCTCTCTCGTCGACAAGACCTCTTCTCTGATGAGCGACTATACCTCTGGGAGAAGTAACACGTCCCTGAGACTTCACGTAGCGCCATACATCAATCTTGGGTTAGATCTGTCAATATTAAAGAAAAGTTGTCTTGCAAAATGATTTTTGTACACAGGCAAAATAAAACCTAATGTCAGCAGAACAACCAGTGTTTCAAATTCCTAATTAAAATTTAAATTAAAATCAGGAAAGAGCTTTGTATAGACTACTACCACAATTACGTCATCACCTGGAATTACCCGAAATGGTTTATGACAAGACTTGTAACTTGATGAACGGTGTGGTGACGTCAAAGAGGTGCCAACCGAGGGTTATCGACAACAATACATTACGTGAAAGACACTAACTAGACAAAGAACTGGAGTGTCACGATGCAAGGCGAATCCCAAGAGGCGAGGTCAAATATCGTAAAAGGACAATTTGCGAAACTACAGCTTTTTAGCATTGTTGAAGCGAGAGACATGTTACCAACTGCGTGAACTGGAAACACTAGCAAAATTCACATTGTTATGGCTCTATTTTCTATGGCGGTTGGTTATAAATTTACGTACTGAATTTCTCTTAGGGTAATAGTACGAGAATGTGTTTATAATTATATTAAATTAAAACTATCAAAACAATAACTAAACGAGCATGTATTCAAAAATCCAAAAATGTTATTAAAAGGGTCCAGATGGAGCATGTCGCCGGGAATTGTAAACAAAAAACGCTTGAAGTGGCTGGTACCAATATGGCCGACTATTAAAAAATTGAGGAAATATTAGTTAGGTGTGTAAACAGGGCTAAAATATAGAGTTTTCAACCTAAAACATCAATTAAAGAGCTTAATACATTAATTTACCAAAAAAATACCAGTCTGATGTGTACTTTTGAGGTTACAGCAGTAAATTTGGTGGCTACATCTCCCCCTCTTGGCTTCACACCCCTCGCCATCAATTCAGACCTTACGCTATCCCCGTGCTAAAATCACGATTACATTTCAATTTATAAACAACAATGTATAAAACTAAAAGGACCCCTAGAGCAATGTGCTACCACAGAAGAAACAGCACTCGTATCGGCGTGGACTGGAATTAAATAACACGTCTCGTGTTTTTTTATGAGTTTCCTGTATCGTCCTTGTACAATATTTGGTGGGGCTTCCTCAGTGAAGACAAGCTTTGTGAACATGGTGAAGTACAAGATTCATAACATCTCGTATATGCAGAACCCTGTCAGATATCTTCAACTTGAAAGATTTTCCTGTGGCAATTGACAGGCAATCAAGATTGCTGAATACTGGTCACTAAGGATAATATAAGTGTAAAATGTTAATATTTATAAGGCCTTGTTTACGATATAAAAATTCAATATGTAATTTGAGTCCTGGACACGAGAAGTAAATTAATTAAAATATCTTATTACTTATAACATCGTGTTGTACTGAATGAACGACACGTAAAAATATGGAACTAAAACTATCTCACGTCAATGAAAATCAGTCGCACGAGCAAGAAATATGACGGCACAGACCAGCAACGTGTCTTAAAGTTGTTCAGCGATCACAATCTTCAAAAGAGGCCCGGCCAATACGGCGTTCACCACAGAATACGCTAGCCAATCAGACGCAGGTTACAATATTTTTCCACTGAAGATTCAGTTATTGATACCAATTAATGAAATAAAACTCTAACGTAAATAAATTCATTCTTTCTGAAACTCACTAAATGGTCATCACTACTAATCACTAGCAAATATGTGACCATAATATAAGCCATTGTCTACATTTTGTGAATTTCAATATAAAATAAAATTTGAGATCACTTCTGAAGCAGTATTTAAATAATAATCAGTCATTTGTTACTGCTAACTTAAACTGTCATAATTCAAATTAAAAATTTTTCTCGCTGGTATTACGGTTAAGTGTTGCTTATTTGGAGTTATTTAAATTTAAGGACCGCAACTGCTGAAATTCCCGAGCAAACCGCACTAATATCACCGCAATCTTTGTAGTACTCATTATGTGATTTAATCTCAAAAACAGCAATAAACGCTTTTCGTTGTTTATTTGTCATCCAGATCACTGAACATCTTTGCGATAATTTATTGCACACACGCCCTGACTGTATAATTATGGAAGGATCTATCACTCATAGAGCACATTTAGTTGGTGAATGTTGCATTGTTTCATTTTGGTTGCAAGCACGACAGAGAACACGGTCTATGACGGAAAGGTCTTGACACGGTGAAATAAAATGTGACTCATTTTTTGTCGCTGATAGCTTATACTGCAGCACTAGTAGTCTTTTAGTGGAAGATTTGTCGTGTTTTGTGTTTGGCTTAGCAAGTTTCACAGCTTAAAACGTGTAGTTATCAGAATTGTCTGTATTATGGAAGAAAAAATTTAACATCCAGAGAATGTATATTCAATTTATATTGGAACACATTTTCAGTCATTAAATTTAGTTTTCAATGTAGACGTACGTAGCCAGTGAAATAGGTGTCAACTATGCAAAACTGTCGTCTTTTTTACTATGTTTTCTTACAAATGACATATTTTTATCGTGCATTTAGTCAGTTTAGTTAGAATAAGTTTTTCTTAAATTCCTTTAAGTGAATGTTGGAATTGTACCACAACCTAACATATCTTAATCTTTATTTTCAGTGGTAGTGGCTGGAAAAATTAGTTTGTTTTGCACATGCTGTATGTCACGTCGGCAACGAGCTGTTGGCTGTTTCGTCAACAAGACTAACAATGTCACTTGTCAAAGAAAATAAGGTTAGAATTATAATAACGTAAGCCTACTGCTAAACAATAACATACTTTACGTGTAGACACACGTTGCAACGATTCTAAAATTACATAGGACAGGAAAGAATAGATTTTGTTCGAGTGCATTTACTACAGGTGTATGCAAACGAAATATTTCTCATTTACAAAGTACTAGGGCTGTACAAAATTCCTTCCTCGGTATTGCCTTCTGCTACAACAGTCAATCAACGTAATTTTTGTTACACTGAAAACAGAAAACTTCTCTTTCGATTCGGAGGCAACAAAATGACCTGGTACCGTTAAAATTGTCTAAAATAATTTTTAAAAATTGTACATTGTACACGGCTAAAGTCGAATACTACTGTCCTAAAACCATACATAATTAATAGAGCCACGATTTTATGGCGAAAAGATTTTTGCAACATTTGGTTTCGATGCGTCATGTGCACACCTGCAGGTCTGCTACATCGTCTGTGATTGGATGATTTTACTCTCACTGGCCTTGGCAAATTACAGACACACAGACTCACAATAATCTTATTCTGATTGGTGCAGTCAAATGAGAAACGTGTATGAACAAAGACACGCTGCCAATAACCTGAAACAGAACTGCCGATGTGCATGTGAGTCACTGAAACAAAGTGGGGCAAAAATCTTTTCGCGACAAAATCGTGGCCCTAATAATTAATGTAATAAATGTTCATCAGACGACGCATGTAAACAGTTCTACACACCTGCCAATGCATTTATGGATACGAAACATATATATATACGATACCAGAATACTATATTAAAACATTTTATATAAATAATTGTAACAATTGTGACACCTCCAAATGTAAACAAGGCATATCTTCCACTAAAGGACTACCGGCGACAAAAAGGGATTCACTTTCTCTTGCTGGAGAGCATGACGCAGTGTGAAGACTTCTTCTTCATAAACCATTACCAAGAAGTACAGGTCTAGAAACTCACTGTAAACCTGATCCCTTTTGTTGATTTATTTTAGAGACGAGAGAAATTTATACCGAAACCAAGCTGGCATTTTATTCAGGTTGCAATATGGTGGAATTGTTTCGAAGTGCAATCAGTAGAGATGGTGAAATTTCGCGAATTCAGTGACCTACGTATTAGAATCAAATATCCTATGCATACTCAAATCTCGACCATTTGTCCACCAGCTGCTACTCACAATGAACGAATAGACAGGACTTGAGTATGCATTATAGGATATTTGATTCTAACATGCTGGTCATTGAATTCGCGAAATTTCACCATCTCTACCAATCAGCTATTCCTGTAGGAGTATTGAGAAATGAGGTTATGACTGGTCAAGCCACAGCCGTAATATACACGTTCGTATGGTTATAAACAACATTTTTCACTTACCAATATGTCGAATGGGTTCATCTCTTTCCGTCCCTCGGCCTAAGACGATTGTTATGCTCCATCTATATATTTCTCTAATCCCTGATTGATTTAGTTCACAACATTTACGTTGGCGCCACTTATCTAATGGTCGGATTTTAGCACGGTGAATATTGGCGAATAGCTGGTTTCCGCAACTTCGTTTGCGGGGTTTTCAATTTAATGCGATAATATTTCTGAAACAAAACTATTTGAAAAGTGCTAAATTGGGCAAAATTATGTTAAGGGTAATTAAATGTGAGTTTAGAAATATTTTAAAAGGCAAACTGTCCCACAATTTGTTTGGGTACCGCGATCTGCCTCTGTACCCCGTTTTGCATCCCACCTCCCCCAAAGTATAATGTGTTTTGGTAGAAACCTTCGTGGGCGCACACACAACTTAGAAATTTTTTTCTTCATAAAATTACATTTTTTGGGTTCTCTGTTCTGCCCCTATACCTCATTTTGACCCACCCCCCTTTTTTCCCTCCGAAAATTTTATTTTTTTTTTTCGGATGAAAACTTTACGGACACGCGCACAAATAACCAAAGATTTGTATTATTCCTCCTAAGTTTTTGGGTGTCCCGTTCTGCCCCGCTACTCTTTTTTTCTTCCCTGCTCCCCTCCCCCAAAATTGGTAGAAAGGCTAGTGTCCAGACCTGTTATTCTACGACCGTTGTAACGATATAATTGCCGAATGTTAACTTCCCTATAAAATACTTCTCTATAGCTAAAACTTGCTTTTTAGGATCGTCTGCTTTGAAAGGTTTACGTTAGCCTACCAACCCACCCCTCCCCTGTCGGGCATTTGAGAGTAATTTTCTCAGTATGAAAACTGAGATAATTATTAGCAAAATATCACACAAAATCTCAACTGGTTAGGTAGATTTCATTGGGTAAATGAAAACAAATATTACGTCTTTCCACCCCTTCAGTGATCAAGTTTCGCAAGATCTTACCATCACATGATAAACATTTGTATAAGTATCCAGTTGAGGTGAAAATCACGACGATACCCCATTTAGACAAAGCGTGATTCAAGATTAATTAATTATTTTTTCATTCTATCGCGGTCCTAAGAGTTCGGATTTTGAAAATTACTGAAATATGTTTATGTGCATTCACGTATTCATCATAATAAAACGAAAAACAACTCTATACCTTGACGGGTTCGATAGCACTCGTGGATTTACGTAAAACATAGGCCTATTCAATGTGGTTTCACACCCTTAGGATTTAAAGAATTTGGAAAAAAAACTTTATAGACAAGTAAGACAAGTATGGGCGTCTCATTTAAGTGTAAACTGTGGCGACTGCCTGTTTATTTCAAAATATATAGACGATTAATTGAAAACATTCTTCATACCGTTTCTTAACTTTTCACCTCTTTAGGTGTCAAATTTCTAAAAATCAATAAACTACATTTCAAGTATTTAAGCAAAATATATCACGAATCGAAAAAAAATTTTACCTTTTTTTTTACATCTTTGGAGTCGAATTCGGAAAATTTCGTGAAATATATTTTCGGTCTTCACGTAAACATCATTACTTAACGTCTTTTCACCCCCTTAATTCAAGAACTTCGAAACGTCTAAAAGTCCGGTGGTATATATTTGCAATCGTAACTAATTTAAGTAAAAATCATGACGATAGCTCGCTGGGTTCAAGCTATACAGACGATTAATAAAAAAACATTTCCCATCGTTTTACTCTTTGGGAGTCGAATTTCGTAAAAATCAAAAAACAGCTATTTTGATATTCACATCAACATAATTTTGAAGTAAAAAGCAACTCTGTATCCCGAATGTTTCGATAGAAGTCGATAATTAATCGAAAAACATTTTAGGTATTTACAATCCATTGATGGTTGAATTTCGAAAACGCTTAAATTGGCTAACACGATTTTTTATGAATGACTCATTGAAGTAAAAGTCACGACGATAGGCCGTCGGGTTCGAGCTATGTTGACAAATATTATGAAACACATTTCACCTTTTTTTCACCCCCTTAGGAGACATATTTTAAAAATTCCTTCTTAGTGCTCGCCTTCAACCTGAAGGGAATCCACACAAAAAATTTCACATTTCTAGGTCCAGCGGTTTGGGCTGCAGTTTCATATGTCAGTCAGTCAATCAGTCAGGGTTCTCTTGTATACATAGAGAAGATATTGAAGATCTTATAACATAATTATACGTTCAAATGAGGTCAGTTGCACTCAGTTACATGGATATTACTGTTTAAATACTTTCTTACAAACATACAGTAAATGCCAGTCGTTTGTGTGAGATTGTTTTGTTTACTTATTTATGTGACGTTTAATTAGACGTTAATTGGTGTATACGAATACAAAATGTTATGTTGAATTATTTTACGATTGCGTTTCCCTTGATTGTTCTGGAAAAGCAAATATTGTGAGTTTTTATATTTAATCTTACTTATGGGCATTGTTGTGGTTGTTGTTGGCGGCTGCAATATTTTGGCGAGGTTAAAAATGAAAAATGGTTTTGCTATTGATGAATTATTATTTGTCATTCCAAAGTGCTATGTTCGGACGTGCAAATAAAACAGACTGAATGTCAGAAATGAAAAAACAATATATTTTTATTGCGTTTACCGAAAAAATAATCATACTTAAATCTCCACAAGCTGACTTAAAAAATGTGTGTCCGTGTGAGTGTCGAGACTGGTGCAATTTTAACAACAGGTTCTGAACTGCAATGGTAACTTGTAAACTTAGCTAAATGCTTTTAAATTACGTAATTTCCTGATATATAACGTGCAAATTATCAACAAGGACTTTCGCATTTGAATTCTATACCCCGCGCGTTGACCGTGAGCGACTTACGTTTAGGCCGAGTGCACATGAATAACATGCAGCAATCTTCAACTAATTCAGATCAGCTCTGCTTTCTGTAAACGATTTTTTTTACTCCTTGTTAATATTTACGAACACCCAGAATGCATGTTTAAGGTGTTGTTTCAATCTTAAAAGACGTGACCACGCAACTACGGCACTCTTAGAATCAAAGTGGTAGAATTATGACGACAAGAAGACAATGAATGATCAATACGCTTAAAGATAATTACTTGAAAGTTACAGTTGTATCAGTTTTTCTCAGCGTTACAAAATACTGAGGATGATTATTATTTTAACCATCTTTATCTGGATTCAGATTGATTATGAAACAGAAGGGACTTATTAAGCAACCCCTGAAAGCATCTAGCGAAACGTTTTTCAAGTGCCCCGGTAGGTCATTTCAGACTTTACCGGCCATGTAGGTGAACGAGTGCATGTAAGTGGTTATTTTTAAAAGCGAGTTAATTAAAAATAATTTTTACTCCCGGTATTGTGGTTACGTATAGAGGTAAATTTACTGAGCTTGTCAGATAAATATTTAGGTTCTTGTGTATTCAATATTTTTTTAGTTATGTGGTAAAATTATACATTCTTATGTTATACACACTCAGCTACTTTGATTCTAAGAGTGCGTTAGTTGCATGGTCTCGTCTTTTAAGATTGAAACAATACCTTAAAAATGCATTCTGGGTGTTCTGTAAACGATTTTTTTACTCCTTGTTAATATTTACGAATCGTCTTGCACAATAGTTAAGATAGGAAGGAACTAGTGCATCGCTCAATGTCAATTATATGACTGAAGTTAATTTAATTTTTATTAAGTCTGTAAAGATACTTAAAACGGTAGTAAGCTTACTGAATAGAGGCTTATATTTGTTTATTCCACTGTAGATATTTGTCAAATGTTATACCTAGGTTCTTATACTGATATATTTCGGGTATGATTTCTTTGTTTACGACAATGTTTGTATGAGGTTATATTTATTTTAGCGCGTTATGTTAACCTATAATCATATAGGAGTTTTTTTTGTTAAGTTTAAGGCACTTCATCTTACACTATTCAAACACGTTTTGTAAATCGCTATTAATCTTTATAATGCAGTCGTTAATACCTCCACGCGACAGGATAGAATCAACTGGGTATAGTCGACATATTGGAAACAGGTTACATGTTTGAAGCAAGATGCTAATGGACTAATATATAACGAGGAAAGCAAAGGTCCAAGGATCGAGCCCTGCGGTACTCCATTTATCACTTGTTTCTATTCTGAGCATATCTTACCTTTGCTATCATTAATTTATACTTGTTGTGTACGGTTTTCCATATAGCTTTTAAACCACTGGAAAGAATTATGCGACAAGCCTGAAGACATTAAATAGCGTAACAGAATCTTGTGGTCTATAGTATCGAAGGCTATGGAGAAATAAAAAAAAAAATACAAACGATACGTTAACATGGGATAGTTGAGCGTAAACTACTTTTTCTAGAATCTTAGACATCACAGGTAAGATGCTTATTGGGCCGCAGGTCCTTAAGCTCTGTAGGATTATTGTTTTTTTTTTTTAATTGGAAAATTTTTTTATTTCTTCCAGATTGTTAGAAATGTATGAAATTGGAGGCAGTGATTAATTATTTTGGTTATCAAGGGAATCACGTATGAGGTACACAGTTTGATCATGAGTATATCAATGTTGTCTACTGCTATGGCTGAAGTTTTTATAGTATTTATATACGTCAGACTTGCGGACTTTGTCCAAATTAAATTCCGTAGAGATCTTGTTGTCATTAACACCGTTTTTTTTTTTTTTGCTGGGGAATGTTGCTAGACGAAATGTAGGTTAAACGTATTACAAGACTATACAATGCACATACTATTATTTGATAGGAAAGTCACAACTATAATTATTTTTATAGAGTTCTCCAAAACACTTGTATACAGTCGTTGGCAGTACTTGAACCACGGTCATAGAAGAACCCTTTTGGACACACGCCTATTTGCCATCGTACTTTGACCCCTTGTTGATTGCTAGTTGATGATAATGCTGCTAGCGCGCCGCTTTGCAAGTAGTCGGGTTTTTACATGTAAACGTAGGGAATAGACTAATGTTGGTCAAACATAAACAACGAGGTCGCAAAAAGTTATCATTCTTTATATTTTTCTTTCTTTATGTTCACCAATGATTAAAGAAGAATCTATTTAAACAAGTATTTACTGCAACCACGGTCGTAGAAGAACAGGTCTGGACACTCGCCTATCTACCAATGTATTTTGCTTGACCCCCTTGTTGTTCGGCTGTAATTCGTCAAGTTACCGAAAATGCTGTACTTTTTGGCGCTGTAATCCGGGCGGTCGGACTCAAACTCCGCCCAATTTTTTCCATTGTTATCATTATAAAGTAAATAAAGATTTCTGGAGCCATGATTTAAAATTGTGAGCGAAGGAAGTATTTCATAAATTGATGAAAAATACGTTTTGATAAGTTGTTTATCTTGGTGGATAGGAAGTTGGCGGAGTTTGAGCTCGACTGCCCGGATTACAGCGTCAAAAATGTATAGCATTATCAGTAACTTGGTGAACTGCAGCCAAACAACAAGGGGGTCAAGATTCCAGGCGAGTGTCCAGACATGTTCTTCTACGGCCGTGACTGCAACCAAAGGCTACTATGACATTGCTTCCAAGTGAACATCAACGTCTAGCTACATAATGCTAAACCACGACCACTGCAAACAAGCACGACAGCGGCAATATCATCAACTAGCAGTCAACAAGTGGGTCAAGTTTTCAGATGAGTGTCCAACCCGGATTTTCTAAGGCTATAATTTTAACTGCTAATCATGTAATAAAATTTAATAAACAATGTAACTAGCAAAACTGTAGCTGAGACGGTCACTATTTTAATAGAGACATTTAATTGTATACATACTAGCTGTCCCGTTGCAGCTTCGCACGTGTGTACTATATAAAATAGCAAGTAACATTTCATTACGTATTAATTGATGGTGTTACTATATTCTCGGTACATCTTCATCAATTAAGAAATGATATCTCTGCTGAGCAATTCTCTAATCAACTACTCAAAATTGGCGATGGGTCATATCCTGAATCTGATGGACAGAGTATCATACCTGCAAGCCTAGGAAGAGTAGTAATGAAAATTGCTGATCTCTTAGAAAAGTGTAGCCTATATCCTGATATATCCTACATTAGTGAGAAGCCCATTGACTGGTTGTGCGAACGAGCAATTCTGACACCAAAGAACAACAGGGCCGATGAAATTAATGACATATTGTTGAAAATGAAAAACATAGATCAGCACACCAAGCTAGAAGTACGTAATGAAACAGAAAACATCCTCAAATGATGTTCGAAAGCATAGAAATATGAAGCTAGCTGTTATATAATACAACAAATACAATCAGCTTTATCCAGTCCACTTCGCTGAGCGTATTTTAATTGCAGAACATCTTTGTTTTTAATTCATCTTTATTTTTCTATCTCTCTATATATAAAAATGAAAGCTGACTGACTGACATATCAAACTGTAGCGCAAACCGCCGGACCTAGAATCGTGAAATTTTTTGTGGGGGTTCCCTTCAGGTCGTAGGCGAGCACTTAGAAGGGATTTTTCGAAATTCGATCTCTAAAGGGGGGAAAAGGGGTGAAATGTGTTTCCGAAGAAACGTCGATGGCTCTCGAACCCAACGGCCTATCATCATGATTTTTACTTTAATAGGACACTCGTAAAAATGTATATTGGCAAATTTAAGAAATTTTCGGAATTCAACATTTGAAGGGGTGAAAAGACCATAAATGCGATTCCGATTAACTATCGATATCTATCGAATCCTTCGGGATAGAGAGTTGGTAGTCACTTCAAAGTGTTGCTTACGTAAATGTCCAAAAATAAGTTTTAGGATTTTTTAAAATTTGACCCCCAAGCAGTAAAAAGGGGCAAAATGTGTTTTTTAAGTATCGTCTATATCACTGGAACGCAATTTACTATCGTCGTGATTTTTGCTTCAAACGGTTACGTATACAAATGTCTATGACAGGACTGCAAGCCGTTTCAAATTTCTTTAATAAAGGGAGTGAAAATTCGTTAAATGTGTTTCCGATTATTTCTCCATATCTATCGAACTAATCGATATATCGAAGTGCTCTTTGCTTTTGATTGATGCTTTTGTAAATTTCTTAAATACCATTAAAATATGTTTTCGAATTCGGCCCCGAAGAGGTAAGATAAAGAGTAAAATGTATTTTCGATTCACAATCGATATATATCGATCCCAATCATTTTTATATAGCGACGTCATTTTTTTTAAGAATGATGCTTACTCAGATACCTAAAAAATAATTTCACGAATTTTCGAAATTCGCCACCTAAGGAGGTGAAAGGGGTGAAAATTGGTGAAAAGTGTTTACAATTAATCGTCGATATATCTTGAACCCAGTGGGCTAATGTTGTGTTTTACACGTCCGCGAGACATCAATAAAGTATTCTAAAACGTGATTAAAGGGTTTTTCGAAATTTACTTTCTTAGACGGTGAAAGACCATGCATGTTTTAGATAAATCCTCGATATCTATCGAACCCGTCGAGATATACAATTAATTTTTGCTTCAGGATGATGATTACAGAAATGATCGCAAACGGTTTTAAGATTTTTGAAATTCGATTTCTCAGTACTGTGTAGGGGTGATACGTGTTTTTTTTAGTGAATGATCGATTTTAATTCAACTGAACGGGCTAGCGATTTGATTTACACTTCAATTGGATACTTATACAAATGTCTAAGATGTGAATCTAAAATATTTCGAAATTCGTTACCCAAAAGGGTGAAAAAACACAAAATTTGTTTTCCATCAACCCACGATATCTGTCTAACCAGTAGCGATATTGAGGTGTTGTTCGCGTTAGAGTGATGCTTACGTAAGTATTAAAAAATATATACATATGTACGTTTTTTTACTTTATAAGATAACGTGATTATTAAGGATAAAACTAAGTTGGGCAACATAAGACAGACGATCAGGAAAGCCGAAACGAGCAGCGAGAAACAACCTTTACAGGAGTTTCACTCTACAGTAACCTATCGACATGTGATGTTGTACAACCTCTACGATCCCGGGACATTTTTTAATTAAATTTTATTTTTATGAATTATTTCGACGTTACGTGACGCAGTTGTTTGTTACTTAGGTCTAAATTACGGGAGGTCCTGGGCTCGAATTTCGTTAAAAGCTGCGTGCGAACGTTCAATTCTGACACACAATAACTACAAGGGAGAACGAATTAGTGCAATTTACATGTAGTCGTTTAGAAGGGGTGAAATTGCAGTTCGCTTTCCACTTAGGTTCCTCTACATCAGCTGACATATCGTCGGTATACTGCCAAAAGTGATTAAGTCATGCATGTTATTTTGTTTAAAATCACTATTGAATTGTATATATCAACAAAAATGTGCAAGTTACTACACTGTGACACAACAGTACGAAACGACGAACAGAATTTAAACTTGGACAATTGTTCGTGAACAACATATACATATTCCTAGCATTTTTATAATTTTATCTCATTTTGACTTTGTCACTTTTGGCAGTAAACTGACGATATATCATCTCACTAATCTCAAGTTTGGGGCATCAAATACGTTTCCGCGAATTCTTTACCAAATGAAACTTTGTAATGGCAATAAAGTTAAAGTGCATATTTTGAAAATATATAATTGAGGGCACCGTCACCAATGGTTGTGCACAGGGTAAATCAGATGTTTTTCATTCGATTAACCTCTTACCTCAGGTGTCTGTAACTACCCCACAACCTCAAATAGGCAGGGCTATAAATAAGGCCCAGGCGAAGTCGCTGTTAGTGGCAGGGACAAACTTAAGACTGCTTTTCGCGTGGACAGCTATAGCTACTTATCCTGCTGCATAATTAGTTCAACTAGCCGCTTGGACATTCTAACACTTGATGACTGAAGTACCAATCTTGTGTACAAAGAGGTTTTGCAATTAAAGTAAATATTATCAGTTACGAAAAATACTCGCGAGTAAAGCCGCGGGGGACTGCTAGTGATAATATATAACTGTCTTTTGTAGAGCAAAATACATATCGAATGCAACCTTTGAGTTATTTCTCCGTGGTCAATATTCACTTTTTGGGAGTTCTGTAACATTTTACTACTTTTAACACCCGTAAGTGTCGAATATCGAAAAATCCTGAGTTCTGTTTTAGATATTTACGTAACTTTATTTTAAAGCAAAAAACACCTCGATATCCCAAATGGTTTGAGGAATACTGATGATTACTTAGAAACACGTTTTATTTTTTTTTTTTATCAGTTTTCAAGGCGTAATATAGAAGAATCATGAAACTGCTATTTCGGTATTTACGTAGGCTTCATTTTAACCACCTCAATACCTCAAATGGTTCAGGAGACACGGATGATTAATTGAAAACACGTTTCATTTTTTTACTGGCTTTCAAGAACGAATTTTGACAAACCCTAAAACTACTTTCTATGTATTTACATGAGCACCATGCAAAGATCACCTCTATATATTAAGTGGTTTACGAGAAAGAGAGGATTTATTGAAAACTCATTTAACGGCTTTTTATCCCCTTGATTTCGGAATTTCCAAAAATTGAATAATTTTGAAATAAGTATTGCTTAGGCAATGTTTTGAAGTAAACATACTTACAATATATCATCAGGTTAGAGAGTTATCGAGAATTTCGCGAATACACGTTTTGCCCCTTTTTACCCCTTTAATTTTCGATTTTCAAAAAATTCTTCCTTATTGGGTGCCTACGCCGTGAGGGGAAGCTACGTTGAAAATTTCACGTTTCTATGTCCAGCGGTTTGGGCTTTGCGTTTAAGAGTGAATGAGTGAGTGGGGCACTTCATTTACATATATAGAGACTAGCAGTGTACCTGCGGCTTCGCTCGCGTGTGTTACTCATAACAGATAATGTTTGCTGTCATTGAAAAACCTCTTTTTTTACAAGGTAGGTAGTTCAGGCATCAAGCGTTAGAATGACCAAGCTGCTAGTCAAGGTAGTCTAGTTAACTCTGCAGCAGGATATGTAACTATAGCTGTCCACGCGAAAAGCAGTCTTAAGTTTCTCCCTTCCACTAACAGTGACTTCGCCTAGGACTTATTTATAGTCACAGCAAAGTTGACGTGGGGAATTTACAGACTACTCAATGTAAGAGGGTAATCGAATGAAATATGCAGTTTAAGTGACATGAAGATTGATTTCTCCCGAGCACAACCTTTGGTGATGGTGCCTTCAATAACACAAGTTACTTGCTTTTCAAAACCTCCACTTGAAGTTAAGTTCCATTAGGTAGCTTTGACGGGATAATGCTCTGCAGAAATATACACTTTTGGTGCCCCAACCTTGAGGTTAGTAAGATTGTACGAGTGGTATGACGCTGTCGATTAACTTTAGTGTACAGTGGACTGCACAATACATGTTTACGACTTTTGAACAACTTCATCCAAATTGCACTGATTTAATCTGTCAGAGCTTTTGTGTGTCAGAATTGCGCATCTGCAAAGATTTAATGGAATGGCGAAATTATTCATTAATACTAAAGTTAGGTATAAAATATTTAGGTATAAAATTATCTTTCCTAGGCTCACAGAAGTTGTACAACCACACGTCTCGATAGAACTGTTAAACGAAACTCCTGTATAATTTATTTCTCGCTGGTCGTACTTGTCTTCGGATTGTCTGCCTTGAAAGTATACAAACTAAGTTTTCGCTCTTCTTAATAATTAAGTTATCTTATAAAATAAACACCAGCATTTTTCAGATAATTAGATAATTCTGACGCGAACACCTCCTCAATATCTTTACTGATTAGATATTTATCATCGGCTGATAGGAAACAAAATTTATGTCTTTTCGCCCCTTTAAGTGTCGAATTTCGAAAAATCTTAATTTCACACCTTAAATATTTGTTTAAGTATCCAAGTGAAGTGAAAAACAGTCGGAGCAAAATTTATCATTCATTAAAAATAACATACTGTATAACTCCTGTTCAATACTGGGAGTTGGAATTTTGAAAAATCTTAAAATATTTTTGCGGCCACGTACTTAAATATCATCCTGAAGCAAAAATAAAGTGAATCTCTCGATGGGTTCGATATATATAGAAGATTTTTAAAAAACACACTCTAGATCTTTTCACCACCTAAGAGACTGAATTTCGAACAATCCTTGAATCACATTTTACTAGTGTCTCTTGAACGTAAAAAACACGACAAATGCCCGCTGGGTTCAAGATATATCGGTGATTATTTGCACATTTAATCACTTTTCACTCCTTTTTACCTCCTTAGGTGGGAAATCTCGAAAATTCGTGAAATTACTTTTCAAGTATTTGATTACGGACCAATCTTAATTAAATATAACGTCGATATATAAATATCAATCGGGTAGATATATATAGAATGTTAACCGAAAACACATTTTACCATTATTTTACCGCTTTGGGGGCCGAATTAGGAAATTATATTCATATCGTATTTAGATATTTACTCAAGCATCAATCTAAAGCAAAGAGCACTTAGATATCTCGAATGGTTCGATAGATATAGAGGAATAATCTAAAACATATTTCACGTATATTTACCCCCTTAATCATCAGATTTCAAAATGTCTTTGAGTCCCTTGTTAGTCATTGTATAAATAACCAATTGATGTATAAATAACCAATTGAAGTAAAAATCAGGACAATAGCCAATTGGGTTCTAGTGATATAGACGATTCATAAAAAAACATTTTGCCCCTTTTTACTGCTTGAGGGTTGAAATTCAAAAAATCTGGTAGTTAATCGGAAACAAATTTAAGGTATTTTTACCTCCTTAAATGTTGAATTTCTAAAAATCCTTAAATTGGCTAATATACATTTTTATGCGTCCTATTAATGTAAAAATCACGATAATTGGCCGTCGGGTTCGAGCTGTATCGACGTTTCTTCGTAAATACATTTCACCCTTTTTCTCCCCCTTAGGAGTCGAATTTCCAAAAATGCCTTCTTAGTGCTCGCATACGACCTGAGGGGAACCCACACAAAAATGTTCACGATTCTAGGTTCAGTGGTTTGGGCTGCAGTTTGATATGTCAGTCAGTCAGTGTTCTCTTTTATGTATAGAGATATATCTCTGTAAATAAAAAGAAAATGTTGATTTTAAGTGTACAGATGGCTTTTAACCATTTCATTTTATTTAAAACAAAAAACTCTATTTTTAATAACGTCTTATAATTGTAACAAAAAAATATATATCAGCGTAGACAGCAAACAAAGTGTATAGATTTCCTTGTACTAAAAATAACTTTTGAGGCCGCAATACAGAACAATTCATAATTTATACTATTCATTTTGACTCAAGGGTTTTGCAAAGTGTTTACTTAATCGTAAATAGTTGATAAGTATACACACCAGAAATGAAGTGGTGATACGACTTATATACCTGCATACTCTATTCGTTTTCTGTCAGTTATAGGCTACGCGAGACTTTGAATACTGGCTTATTGACCACTGCGTGCTATGGACAAAGTCCTATTGGTCCAGGCTCACTATGCCTTGATCGTCTGCAAATACTTATTGGTGATTGACTTACCGCCATATTGTTAACTAATGCCGTTATATTACGGGCTCGCATGGCTCCGATTCGCCTTACATGTTGTATTACGGATACGCGGCCTTAGCTGTTAGTAACGACGCATATTTGTCGCGAAAAGATTTTTGCATCATTCAGTTTAATTGCCTTACTTGCACATCGACAGCTGTGCTTTGTGGTTATTGGCAGCGTGTCTTTGTAAATGTACGTCCGTCGTTTGACCGTGCCAATCAGAAGAACGTTATTGTAACAACTTACGTCCGTTATTTGGCAGTGGAACTCCGAGACGAAAGAGAGATAAAGCAACCAATCATTGTCGATGAAGCAGACCTTGTGATGTGCACGTAAGACATTGAAACTAAATATTGTAGAAATCTTATCGCCATATAATAGTTCATCTAGCTATTGGTAGATGCACTTGATCAGTTTAGAGTTGAAAGAGTTAAAAACTAGTAAATTCTTCCACGTATTGATGAAGCTACCAGCTATATCTGTATAACTTTCCTGTCTCCCCTTCTACACAGACAACCCGCACAGCATGTCAGACATTCGCCTTCCGCCACCTGTTACCCGCTCAGCAGCTGAGACCTGCCAGAAGATACTCCGTCACTTTGCATGCAAATTTGTACTGTAATTTGCCCTTGCGTGCAATGTTATTTGCTTGTATTCCATGATGGAAAACTGTACTCAATTTTATTTCCGGCGTAAATTTTACTCTTCGAGAGAAGATCTTAATAAATTTTAAGTGTTGAAACTTGCACAAAATTGAACAATAATATCAGTTTAAACGTCGCAAAATAATACTTTTCAATCATGACTATTACAGGTCAGTAAGTTGCTTAGATGTTTTTATTGATTACAAAATGAAATATATTTCTAATTAAAAACATGCTCGTTTACAAAAATTAAATAACTGGTTTTAATTTGCTGTTATTTCGGCATGTTGTTAGCACATATTCCAGAGCAACTGCGATTACGCAATGGCAGTATTTACCATAAAACAAGTAAAGTGTTAAAACATTAAAATACCAGGTGAGTACTGATAAAATTTCTCACTGCGGTTCGTAGTCAATTATTTCCCATTTTCTGGTCTTTCTACGTCAGTGGTCACACCTCGTTATCTAGCTTTATACCACACTATTTACTTTCCTACCTTTCCAAGTAACTACTTTATACCTGCCTAGCAATTTACAAACATTCATACCTATCTACGTATCTAGCTAACTCCCCATCTGCCCATCTACCTAATCTTAAACCTACCAACTACCTACTTACATTCTCACATGGATACTTGCCGTACCAGATTGCTACTATCTAACTTAGCTTGCTGCTATCACACTTATCTAAATATGTTCTTATCTAATAAGCTATCTTCTTATTACCCATGTAAGCAACTTGTTACATACCTTTTTATCCTAGCTACTCTACCTTACCTACCAACCTAATTTACCTTCTACGTACAAAGAAACATACCTACATGTATACATTACTAAATATCTACGTACCTAGCGACTTACCTACCTAACTACTTACCTACCTAAAAATGATTAAATATCTTTAGTTATTTACGTAAGCTTCATTCCTATTAAAATCATCTCGATGTATCAATAGGTTTAAGAGATTCAGAGGGTTGATTTAAAAAAATCATGCCCTTAGAAGTTAAATGCATAAGAATCCTAAAACATTTTTAAGGACGTGCGCATGCTTCATTCTGAAGCAAAAATCCCCTCAAGATTGCAAATGGTTTAGAGGTTATAGAGGATTGTTTTAAAACACACTTTACGGTTTTTAACCACCTTAAATTCTCGAATTTCGAAAATCGAGAAATATGGTGATATTATTTTCTGTAAGTTTGTTCTAAAGCAAAAACCACCTTGATATCTGCACGGATTTATCCGCTATCGAGGATTCATTGGAAACACACTTCACCCCTTTTCACAACCTTAGTTTTTCAATTTCGAAATATCCCTTCATAGTGGGTGCCTAAGACGTACGTGGAAGCCACTCATGTCTCTAGGTTGGCAAGTGAGAAGGACTTTTCATTTTAATGTGTACATGATATATATTTTAAGGGATCGTTTTGTGCGTCGGGGATTTATTTAAAATGTGGTTTAAGTTTTATGACGTAAGCTAATGCATACCTTCAAATATCATTTAGAGTACAAACACATGCCAAAATAAACATCCAGAAAACTAAGCATGTATGTACCAAAGTCTCCTGAGTTTAAGAACATTAAATATTTCATTTAAATAAACACTACAAAACGAATCAAAATCACAGTTAATTGATTACGACGTGCACAACTAAAACATATGTGAATGTGCGGAGTTTGATCACACCACACTCGAAAATGAAATTGCTGCTAATAAAACTTCAGTGTAAGTTTACAGTTCAACTTTATATTCCAAAATAAAAAATAAATTTTTAAACTAAAAAACCTTTCTTCAGCTATTTTTTCGAAGAAAAAATCCGTCAGTCGTAAACAGTAACTAACAATTAACAGATTAGCTATGCATTTACGTATTTTGGCAGTTGTATTAATATATAACAATTTGTTATGCATTTGTGTTAAATTTATCATATATTTTACAGTCACCGTATTATAATTTCTGTGCGTACACTGTTCAAAATGTTTGTAAATTAACGAAAATATTTACATATATGTACTGTAATTATACGGAATGTTCTGATTACGAGAATTTGTTCATATTGCCAGTATACGTATGTTTGACTGTAAATTTCCATAATATCACTTAAATATGTTTGTACAATATTAAAGCATATCGTATTTAACTTCTTTAAAAAAAGCTCTAATGTGCACTATAACTCCTGCAATTAATATGCATGCACACTGGTGCGAAGCATGTAGAATACCAGACACGCTAAGAGAATTGAAGCGAATATGTGCTATCTGGTTGTCCACACACTGAAGCGAAGAGAAAAGATATCAGGCGACAAGCTATACGGACAAGGGTTTGTACCGCACCTGGGCAAAGGATCGAATAGCCCCGTAAGTGGCCGAAGTGTTCCGAGGACGCCACTGCGTCGAAGAGAAGTGAAGCAGCGCGCACTCGCCACTCGCTTCGATTGACTTCCAGATTATTCGCGCGGCATCCACATATTCTATTCTCCTCGCTTCGCCTATCCAAATCAATCAGTGGCCGGCCACGCACGTCTCTACATGAAAGTTATCCCCAGCTGAAAAATAAAACGCACCTCTTCTCTGTATTTCGCGCTAGTGTGCACACTGCTTTAAGCATTTATATAGACATGTAGAATAAAATCGTTTTCTCATAATGATACTGACAAGGTTCTGCTAACATTAACATGTTAAAATTGAACTTAATCTCTTATAATTTTAACCTAACTCCTGAATAGAGTTCACTCGTTGAAAATCTGGTAACTGTGATGCGTCATCCGGCCGTTTGGCTCAATGGTTAGCTGCTGCTGCTGGGTCAAGGGTCCAGGGTTCGATTCCCGGCCGGGGAGGTTCTATTTAAATTCACTTCCTCGGGTTCAGGACTGGGTGATTGTGCTCGTCTTGACTAAGTACCGAAGTTATCGTACAAGTTACAAACCACACTGTCAAAAACAACTAGGGAATTGTCCACTAATCAAGTTGTAAAGGGAGAATTTTTGGTTCGTTGGCGACGTCGAGACCTCGCCAAGGAGGCCAACATGTAAAAAAATGCTTTGGTTAAAGTGTCTGCTTAGTAATACTAAGGTCATGAGTTCGAATTTCTGCCAAATTAGAGCAATTTTGCAGGTTACTGCATGTTACTTAAAGATCTCGAGAAAACATAGCAAAGAAAAAAAGTTCGTATTTTAGTACAATGGAGTGCCAGTAGTTTAAAAGAACGTTAATTGTTTCAAGAAAAAACGGCTAGCCCGTAATTTTACGCAAGCTTTTTTTATAAAGAGAAACTACGTGTCCATGCTTTTACGAAGACCTCTGGATAATTTATTGCTTTTATTATTCCATAATTTCAAGGAATTTCTTTCTAACAGTGTGCATGTTTGGTGTAAAAGATAGCTGACACCTTCTCTTAGTAAATTACGAATTATTTCTAGTCATCTCGCGGCGAAATTACGAATTGATCGTAAACATAGCGGTTGACAGGCAACAGCGGGACATTAACCCTTTCTGTTTGCATGAAGTAAGATTAAATTGTGCAGTAGGTAGGTGTTTAAAAAGGTTATTAAAACATTTTAAAAATAATATAATATGCAAATATGTAAGTTCAATTAGATACCTACTCAGTGTTGTTTTATCCAACAAAAGTTTGTGGAATCTCGTTCTGCAATTCGCTGCTAACCATGCTAGGAGTAATGGAACCTTTGTTAATGTTGAATCATATGCAAAGGTTGATTTGTTAGTTCTCGCTTTATCTCTAACGACCTTTTCCTAACTAGCGCTCAATCTATCTAGCTACCTTTCTATCTGCCCATCTACCTAAACCTTTAATCTACCTACGTAACTTCCTACTATTCTACTTTCATACTTACCTTCCTACCTACAGTAACTACCTAGCCTTCTACCTTTCTACATACTAAGTTAGCTACCTACCCAATTTACCTTCCACTTACCAAGGAACATACCTACATAGCTACCTATCTAATTGTCTACCTCGCCAGCTACTTAACCATGTACCTACCAAGCTAACTACCTAGCTAACTATCTGGGTAGTTACTAACCTAAGTACCTATCTACTAATCTACCTAGCAGTGTACCTGTGTACCAAACCCCCTAGATACCTATCGACTTATTTTTTATACCTACGTGCCTGGCTCCCTACATATCTACATGCCTGTCTTCCTACTTACCTACCTAGCTACCTACTTCAAACCTGCCTGTACCTACCTGTTTGTCCATCTACCTACTTACCTTCCTACCTGCTTATCTACGTACATGTCAATCTACCTACCCCCTTACCTACTGTACTACTTGCCAACCACCAACCTATCTAGCCACATAACTATTCACAATGTTACTCAGCTAGTTATTTAACTAGTTTCCTACCTAACTTCCTGCTTATCTAGCTAATTACGTAAATTATTCCCTTCCTTTCTACCAATATGTTTTTCCTATATGCTTATTTACCTATGCCTGGTTATCTAACTACCTAATTTCCTATATTCCAGCCACCAACCTATCCAACTAACTAGTGAACTGTTTTCCTAGCTAATTATTTACCTAGCTTCCTGCTTACTTAACTTAATACTTAGCATACTACCTCCACATCTAACTACCTAGCTATCTGCATTACTACATGTATGCATAGTTACTTACTCCTATCAGCTATCTATTCACCTAGGTAGCGGCCGACCTAGCTTCTTACGTATCAACCTACCTAACTATTTACCAACCTAACGATGAACTTCCCTCTTACAACGTCTACCAAAAGTTTAAGGGCATCATTGTATTTAACTAACAGAAAGTTTTGGCCTTATATTTTATCCTACGGGACCTGATTATTAATGACACACTGATAACTGTTTCAGGCTATGTTCAGAGTTTAATTTGTAAAGAAAATTCTGAAAACAGGACAGTTTGTTTAAAAGCTATCCAATTTTATTTTCATTTTTTAAAATAACATAATTTTTTTACACTTTAATGTATTTCCGGAGATGTAAGAAAATAAAACAATGGATTATGTTTATCCTAATTTTTGGGCAGAAACATAAAACACTAAGGAATAACTATAATCATAGAATAACTATCTAGTCCAAAAAAAATAATGCAACATTTATCACCTTAAAAATAATTATAAAAGATGTCACAAAACTGGGCAAGAGGACAATCTTTGGCAATCTCGCACCGAGCGAGATATCGAAGCCAGAGTGGTATGAGCTGTGAGGAAGATAAACTTAATTAAAAAACAATGGTTTTCGATACACGTTGCACTATGTTGTCCCAGAAAATCAAGGAGAGAAGAAAGAACTATAACTTTATTAACCCTACTATTATTGCAAACATCAAATTGAATAAAATACACTTCATATTTATACAGCTTAAAAGTTTCAACGTATTTCAATTCTTATAAAAACTTATTAATATTTAACACAATTAATGTACTAATTTTTAAACACTTAATAATGTTTTACTACACAATTTTTACAACTGTAAAATAAAAACACATTACAATATAAATAAAGTTTTACGACCAACCATATTCACAGGAAAAAAATATGAATCTTCTGAAATATGAGTGTGTTAGTAATTAAATATTTGTTATGATTACCACACGTGCTAAACACTTGGTTGCAAGGAACGTCTATGCAGAATAGTAGACACTACGGACATGTGCACAGCATCAGGTCCAGCTACTATATCGTTGCAGGACCATCTGATTTACAAACATGGACCCGAATTCAAGTCGACTGAATAAATAAATCATAAAAATAAATATTCCTACATGTGTCTATGAAATTCTTACATCAATAAAGATCAGAAAAGAGCTCAGAACATTCAAATAGCTAGACACATTTCAATCAAGTACAGGCAAGTACCATCTTGAAGAAACTGGCTTTCAATTTTTAAAAAATGAAAATAACATTCAATTCGGACCATCCGTTTGGGAAGCTACAGACACGCAGACATACCTAGCCATCAAACTTATAACCCTCCTTTTTCTTCGGGGGTTGAAAATCCAATAATATATATAAAATCATAAAATTAACAAAAATAAAAACATGTAAAAAACCTTATATATATATATTATCTATCTATCTATATATAAATGTTATGTTGGTTTGTGTACGCTTCAAAAACTCAAAAAGTTCTGCACCGATCGAGCTGAAATTTTAGAATGATATATAATCCGCATCAAGGATTGTTTTTATCTAATTTGCGACCGCGGGAAAAAAAAAGCGAGGAAAACACTCGCTGACAACCGCAATAGTAGTGGCTGTTAAATGCCGGGCAGCTGTTTTGCGGTGGAAGCCGAAAACGGGGCAGTTGTTTTATAGAGAAATAAAGATGAATTAAAAAAAAGATGTTCTGCAATGAAAGTACGCTTAGCGCAGTGGACTGGACAAATCTGTTTGTAATTGATGTTTTAAAGATAAACAGTGAATATAGTATAATATAGAATATAGTATCACCATCAATTAACACGTAACTAAAAGTTAGTTACTCTTTTCTATAGTACACGCGGGCGAAGCCGCAACGGGACAGCTAGTATATATATATATATATATATATATATATATATATATATATATATATATATATATATATATACACACACATGAGTTTGTATATTTATATATATAAACAGAAATCTAAACCAAACTAATTACCTTGCGGCGCATAGAACTATCCCCGAAGTTTGTACAAGTATTTCAGAAACATTTTGTGTGTGTGTGTGTGTGTGTCTGTGCGTGTGTGTATGTATATATACACAGGTTGTTTCTTAAATAAGGGGACAAACCTCGCATGCTTGTTCCTCACGAAAAACTATGACGAAAAATTGTTTTGCACTTTTCAGCTTTTCAGCTATACACAATACTAAGGGAGTAATAAGCGTCTGAACATGGAATTTTAAAAAACAATATTTTCCCAAAATATCATAACCTAATTTGCATAAAAGTACAATATTTTCAGCATTTCTTAATGCTATTGGGATCTGCAAACCGACAGTAAATGTTGGTTGATACTTTCCACCCTTATGAAAATAGCAGGGGTTGCTACCCTCTAATTGCATACGACTTATTTACCGTCCGGATTTTCGAACATTTGAAGATGGATTATTGAGTACTGAGACATGTCTAACAAAAAATATCCTCTTGTTGCAACTGTCTAGGAAATACCGTTTATGTTCAAAACACACTTGAAGACTAGCGCAGTCTCAGAGTCTAGAGCATAGGCAATGCTGCGAACATGCATGTGATGTGCTTAGCGTACAGATGATCATCAACATTCACTGCAGATAATATGTACAATTTTCATTATGTTTACATCGACACACGAAACTGCGTTTTCCTATGCCTGAGTAGCGGAAACTGCTGTTTGAGTGCAGCATAAATGGCGCAAAAGTGAGGTTTCGTTGCCGAGGGAAACCTGAGTTTGTAATTTAAGTTTCGTGACGAAATCTAACTTTCGTGTACTGTGTATACGTCTAAACTGAGGTTGTCTCTGTTGTTGTGCAGGCATTTATGTACATGTACGCCTGTATTAGTCCGTCCTAGTGAACAAAGAACCGAAATGGCATAAGGAACAAATGGTGCACTATCCGAATACGCTTAGAAAAACCGTTTCTGAGATACAGTCACTCAAAAGTCGTAGCATTGTGGCAATACCGACAGGTAGGCAATCCGTGTAGCACGTTCTTGAAAACACGCTTCCGAGGAACACTAGCGATGTACAACTTAATTTCCGAGAGGTATGCAACACACATGGCAAGTAAGGGAGAAGGAGGTTACTTGTATGCAGGGGCGCAGGCAGGACGTCTTTAGTGATACGTGTAATGCAGTAAAATAAGAATATATATATATATAGTTAAAATTCGCTGGCAACACAGAAGCTATAATTTGAAAGTACCAGCACATAAGACGACAATGATTAGATTCTTGTATTTATATTAAATATAACCGGCTTAAGTTTCTAACCAGCAACATGTGTTCAAATTGTCCTCTATCTATTCCAAAACGCTGGCACGCACATGATGCACAACCGTGGCCTGCACCACACACAAATGATCGTTGGTTACATGCTTTATAGCAACATGTAGTCTGGGCATCATTCCTCGACGCTTTCCATTGTTTCATGGTGCACTAGTTACGTAAAGAATCCCCACAAGGAGTAGTCTAAGGGACAGAGATCCGGGGACCTTGGTGGCCAGTATATACGTCCATCCCTTCCCATCAGCCGCCATGAACATATACGATCTAATTCCTGGTGAGCTGATGAGCTGTAATGCGCCGGTGTCCAATCATGTTGGTACTACGTAACGCGTCGCAGCGCTAGTCAAACATCCTTTAAGAGCTCCTATGGTACCCCGCGGAGAAGCACTGCTTACCCACCTCCTGTGAGTCTGTCAGGGAAGAAATACGGTCTTGTCGACCGGCTTACCAGGATATCGCACCACATGTTTATGTCCCATCGGACCTGACAACACGTGGCACGAATGACATGAGGATTGCCGTGATGTCAATGGTGGTGTTGTGCAAATTAAGTACACTTTCTTGGGTAAAATGAGCTACATCAGTCACAGAGTGTGACCCACAATGTCCGGATTTGCTGAAGTAGATACCCTTCAATTGCGTGTTGTACGGGACTGTTATTTATTACAGCACATCGCCATGCAAGATGGTCTTTGCAAACAAATAATTCACACCGACGCGGTGCGCGAGCTTAAAGTTAGAACCATTGAAAACATCTACAGTAGCGTCTTGGCAGCATGTCACCATGTACTTGCTACACGGGTTGCCTACCTGGCGACATCGCCACTGTGCTCCGACTTAAATTGCCTGTATATCAGAAACGGTTTGTCTGAGCGTGTGCGGATAGGTGCACCTTTTTTTGTTCCTTTCGTCATTTCGGTTCTTTATTCACTAGAATGGGCTGCTACAGGCGTACATGTACAGAAATACATGCAAAATAACAGAGGCGACCCCACTTTTCCAACGCATGTGATGGGATGGTGTTCAGACTATTTTCTCTGCATATGTGTCGCCATGCATCTGAATTGAATCCGGAAGGTTAGTGTTCTATCTGTAGTAATGGTTATTGAAATATCGTCACTTAACATGTTCATTAGCACAACTTTCCCGGTGGTACTACGCCCATACTATTGGCAATAGAGGCGTTGTTCCTATACTCATTATTCTTGATTTATGTCTGGCTACACTGAGAGAAAGAATTGTTTCATTATACTAAATATATTTGTTTGGGTGATGTTTGCTTCAGCTAAACAATATTTTGTTGGTAAGACCAAGCTAGGAGTCCTCCAAACAAATTTAATTATTTCCCTCGACCAAATTATTCTTTTAAACGCAATTTGTTTGTGCCAAACGTATATTTGGTTGCTACAGGACGTCGAATAAATATTTTGTGTAAACAAACAACTCGTTACAACTTTTCAACAAAATAATATTGTTAGTTATAAGTGAAGTGCTTTGAACCAACAATTTTTTTTTCGTTGGACTAAATGATTTTGTTGGCGAAACTAAATACATTTGGTTGACTTGCGGATGATGGCAGGCTGGCGTGCGTGAGCGATAAGATGGCGAACACTGTATACCTCAACATTCAAAATATAAGTTTGTGCCACAAGTAGGACGTCTAAACTGTTAGTCAGCATAATTCTAGTATCTTAATTTTAGCTATAACAATTTCAAAGTGGTTAATTCATTGAACACAAAAGAAATTGCTAAAAACTTGAAAAACACCGCAGCTGCACGACTCGTTCGTTGTGCTGCGGTGCACGACTTAACTATTCCTTTACAAATAACAATCTCGCTGTCATGGAAGCGCTCGTAGCCCAGCTAAGGTCCGGCCACTTGGGTCAGTGGTTAGCGCTCCTGGCTGCTGAGGCAAGGGTCCCGGGTTCGATTCCCGGCCGGGTAGGTGACATTTACACCTCCTCGGGTTCAGGACTGGGTGTTTGTGTTCGTCTTGTCTGTGTGCCAGAAGGCAACTTACAATTACAACTACAACTACACAATACAAAGATACTGGGGAAATGCATTAATTAACTAACTTAAAAAGGGGGGGGGGATGTTTGGTGCAGTGGCTAGGCATTAGCTTTGACATTGTACCAAACATTTTATAAAAAAAAAAGTTCATTAGGTCATGAGAAGAAAGAGGCAAGTGAAGGGATAATAGATCAAGTCCCGGCGCGGCCGTACCTGTTTTTTTTTTTTTTTTTTTTTTTTTTTAAATTTCAAAAAAAATTTTCAGTTTATAAAATATAATTTTTTTTAGTTCTTAAAATATTGCGTGTGCATTTGATATGGCCAACGAAATATTTGGTACTGCTAACAAAATTCAGCTATTTGCCTCAAACAAATCAAGGGAACAAAATAATTTGGTACGAGCAAACAAATATTTCTTTGCCCCTATACAAACAAATGATTTGGTTGATTCAAACAAATTTTGTTTGCACCAGCAAAATTTTTTCTCAGTGTACCTATACCCACGAGAGCTTTTCCGTGATTTACATTCCACCTCGTATACTATATACGAACTATATTCGAACGTTTTTTTCGGAGAGTTCTTACGTGACCGGCGAGATGTTAAGACGTAGCTGTTGGGAGCTCCGAGTTTCGCGAAGAGTGGGTCTCGGCCCACTCTTGTTCATAAATTTAAAGTGTTAAAAAGATTCTGAATTTTCCCGAGAGGATGCCGGGCCTCGAAGGGATGGTATTCAGGAGGAGCAGCCACCCAAAACGATTTTAAGGGTGTTGTTGGGACGTCGGGAGGATAAGGGTTCTGCCAAGGCTCGTGTTAACTCGTCAAATACATAAGTACCCCTAGAAGTATAACTACAATCTAAATTTAAAGTTATAAGTAGGTCCATTTGTAAATTTAATGTAAAAGTCCGCATTAATTTTGATGTTCGTATCGATAGTTTACTTTCATAATGTTTAAGCCTGTGTCTAGGCACTTGATGTCTTTGGTGATTATTACGAGAGAATATCTATTAGAATGATCTGTGAATTAAATCCGTAAATATACTTATGAGTACGTAGTAGTTTTCCATCTGTTAACTTTGTTAGCCGAAGCTTAAACGCATCATTTTAAAGAAGTATACTCTTTTTTGTTAAAAATTGTGGTTTATGAATTGCTTAAACACATTATCGTAATTTTATCAAATCTCGTTGCATTATCTGTGATACTTTTATGTACAAATTTTACTAACTTATTAAATGTTGCTCTATCAGTTTTCTAAATTTCGTGTCGACTACATTAATTTCTCAGCGTTAGAAACACGGTACTTATTATATTTGAATTTAATAGTAATTATTTAATTCAGTAACGAGAGGTGACGGATCCTGCAAAGGGCTTTTCTTACTAGATCTTGAAGGTACCTATGTCTGCTAAGCGAGTGATTATGTTCTTACTATCCGAGTTGTCTTTTAAGGCAGAGCTACGTCCCATAATAACTAAATTATAGTTTGTTAAGTCAAGGTTTATATTTTATGTTACACCGAGAGTACACGTGGCCACTGCGCTTCGAGTGCATTGCCCCCGTTTTGTGTTTTGAGCCCTTATTACATTTAGTTGTGTTTGTTTGTTAGAGACACGTGTAATTAAGTTACGTTCGCCGTTATCACCCATAACAAGTGTTAGAATCTCTAAGAAAAATGGTTTTAAGCGTCCACAACACTCACGAACCGTCTCGGGTGTTACAATATATATATATATATATATATATATATATATATATATATATATATATATATATATATATATATATATATATATATATATATATATATATATATATATATATATATATATATATTTATATATATATATATATTTATTTATATATATTCTAACGATAACTATTCACTGTTTACATAACAAGAAACACGTTTTGAAACATCACTTACAACAACACTTGCACAAGAAATGGGACGTCTGTTATGTGTAGTTTCATGTCCACAGCGATAAAGGTTACCTGGAATTGGGATTTTGTAATACCTAGTGCACATTGCCTTAGATTCGTGGGTTAATTCAGTACAACAGTTTTCCTCACCACAGAATGCAACCACTTTACCGTGCTATGTAACTTACTTTTACACCATCTCAGTTGCAATACTTAGGTTAAAAAATCAATCGAAATTGCACCATTGCAACACGCCTATTTGTTTGGTTACCCACCTTGCAAGACAGTCGCAATGCCTGCACATGTTTCAGGCGATACATTTATTGTATTTTAAGTGGCAAAAATTTTACGTGATATTTTCTCGGAAATGGTTCACTATAGACCCTTCCGACAAACCTTCAATTTTTATTTCACTTTTGCACCTGGTCAATGTTCTGTAGTACAACATGGAAAAGAATGACACGCCCCAGATTTACAAGTGAAAACAAGATATTTTACCCAATTTAAACAATAATGGGATGGTGATATTAAAAATCTAAATTTCTGAGAATGAAGAACACTCATTGTTGATGTAGTGCACAGAGTGTCGTTGTTTAATATGCAGTAGATTTTGAGATATTAATTAATTTGTATTTATAATTAGAAAATCTATAATAGGGGTAGCATTACACCCACAATTTTCACTTTAGGGACAAATCGAAACCACATTTTCGACAATTTTTTTTCACTAAATTAACACTCTCCGTCCTGACTCATCACATATATATATATATATATATATATATATATATATATATATATATATATATATTATATACAGGATGTTTAAGGAAGTAGTGTCAAACCTAAGCAGGGAGATAGAGAACCTCAAGGGCTATCAGAAACACCCCCATAAATATAGTCCGATTCTTGATAGTTAAAGAGTAACGAATTTTTTCCTTTTTTTTTTTTTTTTTTTTTTGTGCGTTACTCGTAGTCTTGACAGGGAGAATTGGTTATTCACATAAATAACTGTAACATACACTTGAATGTTTGTGTTAAAATAGGAGACAGACAGGTCAATCTTCTGTTCTGATTATTACTTACCAGTGTCGTAGCATCACTACAATAAAATTGTCTGAAGGCAAACATTATCTGAAAGATAGTGTGACACTAACGTTTCGAGAAGTTAAAAAATAAAAATTACGTCGAACGTTTAACCTACGAAAGTAAAAAACTGTCTCAATTTATCGGCTACTTACTGTGAATATTTTATTGCCTTATTTTAATGATTTCGTATTAAAAATTGGGATCATAGTGTAGTATGTGCGAAAGTTGAACTACGTGGGTAATATAAAACGTGAAAAAAAAAGAAACATTAGAATTAACAAGACAAGTGTTTATTAAAACAAATTATACAAAAATTTTTAAATGTCGACCCTCTGTTTCAATACAAATGCGGCATCGCCGGGAGAAGTTCTCTTGCAAACGTCGGAATGCCATTTCATTGTTTTTTTGATATATTGAGCACCTTGCAGCTCCCTTGTCAGTTCGTCTAAACTTCGACATTCGCTGGAATAGACTAGCTCTATGTAATATCCACACGCAAAGAAATTTACAGGGTTCAGATCAGGGGACCTCGGAGGCAAGGGTATGGGTCCGCCACGACCAATCAATTTTTCTGGGTACCTTTGGTTTAGGAAAGTCCTTACGCACAATCGATAATGACAAGGGGCACCATCATTTTGATACAGTATATTTATGCGTGTCTCATAATCTATGTCTTCCAGCAGCTCAGGCATATTGTTTGTTAAAAACTACAAATTTGAAGCACCGTTCAAGCGATGTGGTAACTGAAGGGGGCCGATTAATTGTCTGTTCAATATGCCGCACCACAGAGAAACACCAAACTGTTCTTGGAAATTAGATTCTCTTGTCAAGTGTGGGTTTTCGATACTTCATGAATGGTAGTTACGTTGATTAAAAACCCCATTACGGTTAAAATTGGATTCGTCTGTCCACAACGAAATCCCGTGATCGCAATTGTTGGACATTTCTTACATGGTAAGGATGGTATCCAACTTCTTTTAGTGTGCGATGAACCTGTGATTTTGGGACACCTGTAGGACGACTCACCATTCTGACACTCGTTGATGTGTCTGCCTCCACTTCTTCTACGACCTAGTCTACCGCATACGTATCCCTCATAATGGGCGTACAGCCTGATCTAGTTCCGGGTACGCGTCCTTCCATGTAGGCATCATGAACTCTGAGAATCATTCTGTGGTCAGGAAATTGGTTGGGTTGAGGTCCTGGTCTTCGTTGTACGTGTTCCCCGTATGGTAATGCTGCATGAAGAGCATTGCCCTTTGCATAGCCATAAAAATAATGCATTTCTGCGTATTCGCGTGATAAATAAGGCATGGTACCTCACACACAAATTTAGATGTCCGTCTTAATTTGCGTCATTTAGTCACATTTTTACATCAAGTCAAGTGTATTGTGCCACGTTTATAGTTCTCGTAGTTGCACGAATTGAATTTTCTCCGAACTTTTGTAACTGTGAAACAATCATGCAACAGTAACGTAGCAGTAATAGCAGTAGTAGGCACCCGACTGACTTCAAAGAAGGACTGAGTTACACCAGAACTGTCTCTGTCTATCACTAATGTGGACTCCATGCAATAATCACAAACAATCGAATGGGGTTTGCATGCGTTCAAGAGAATACGGGTAGTTTGCAATACGTACTGCTTTGCAGTAATTTTATTTGGTACAAAGTCACCCGAAAGAATCCTGTTAAATGGACCCGTACCCTTAAATATGATGTCCCCTGGCCTAAAACCAGTACATTTATTTGTGTCGGGATATTACAAAGGATAAGTTTAGTTTACAGAATGTAAAACTGAAAAGAAAATTGCAAGAGGCTCAAGAAACCATAGAAAGAAATAGGATGGCGCTCCGACGTTTGCAATAACTATTTCCGTTGATACCACACTCGCATTGAAGCAGAGGGTCATCATTTTGAAAATTGTCTGTAATTCGTTTTAATAAACACATGTCTTGTCAGTTTTAGAGTTTTTTTTATCAAATTTTATATTACCCACGCATTCAACTTTCACACATACTATACTTTAATTCAAATTTTTAGTACGAAATAATTAAATTAAGGCAATAATATTTTCACTGTAGATAGTCGATAAAGTAAGACAGTTTTTTACTTTCGTACAATACACGTGCGATAATTTTTTTAACTTCTCGAGACGTTAAGGTCACACTATCTTTCAGATAATGTTTGTCTTCAGATACTTTTATTGACGCGAGGCTACGACACTGGTACGTAAATATCACAACACAAGATTGACCAGTATGTATCTTATTTTAACGCAAACATTCTAGAGTCTTTTACAGTTATATATGTAAATAACCAGTACTACGTTTCAAGACTGTGAGTACCGCACAAAAAACAGGTAACATTCATTACTCCTAAACTATCAACAATTGGACTGTATACATGGGGGTGTTTCTTATAGCCCTTGAGGTCATCTATCTTTCTGCTTCGGCTCCATACTATTTCCTGGGACATCCTATATATATATATATATATATATATATATATATATATATATATATATATATATATATATGTGTGTGTGTGTGTGTGTGTGTGTGTGTGTGTGTGTGCCCAGCAACAATCGCATAATAAGCAAACTGCGTGAATCCTGGGACAAATTGCAGACGAAAATGCTACTGGCAAGATGTTGTACAACATTTTTGGCGCATGATGTGGCAATACTGGACGGAGGAAGTCCTTGTTGCGCCCCACGTCCAAGTATTTTGCGTCAGGTAAACGTAGAATGGTGTTTGGACTGCACGGGATTTCAACCTGCACCCACGATATGCAGGTCAGAACTGTGGTATGGGTAGGGCCACGATTTTGTCGCGAGAAGATTTTTGCCCCACTTTGTTTCAGTGACTCACGTGCACATCGTCAGTTCTGTTTCAAGGTTATTGGCAGCGTGTCTTTGTTCAGACACGTTTCTCATTTTACTGCACCAATCAGAATAAGATTATCGTGAGTCTGTACATCTATAATTTGCCAAGGCAAGTGAGAGTAAAATCATCCAACCACAGACGATGTAGCAGAGCTGCAGGTGTGCACATGACGCATCGAAACCAAATGTTGCAAAAATCTTTTCTCCATAAAATCGCGGCTCTAGGTATAGGTCATTCGGAATAAAGTGAACACTAAAGATTTAACCTTTGAAAAAAATCACTAGCCGTTGCTGCATATAATTCAACACTGACAACAGTTACATTACTGCTTATACAGTTGGTAGCGAATTATCGCACGTAGTTCCGTGTAATTTATATTTAAATACAACATTATTGAAAGAATATCAAATGGAATCGACCTCTTCGTATTTAATATACTATAAAATATTTATTTACGATAATATTGACATACTCACTGCCTGTATAAGTTTACTTAAACGGCGCCAGTAGAAAGTGATGTAATCCGGGCCGTTCAAATTCAACAGTCGTTAGCGAAAGGCGACTAGCGCAACGCGCGCTGACGTAGTTAATTATTTCACCGACAGGTGGCATCAGAGTTAGGTTTTCGCCACTTACACTCAACTTAGCTTGGAAGCGTTCAATGACGGTACCGGACGGTACAAGAGGAAAGCGTTGTTGTGTTTGTCAATGTGCAATAAATATGGGTTTCTGATAAAACACATTCAAAAGTATTAGAAGTGACTGTTTCCTCATTGGTAATATGTAAGTTGTTATGTGTTACGATCGCCAACATGAGTATCTTGATTTAGAAACAGCCATTTTTTTTTTGTTTCATACACTAAGAAAAATAGTTTTTTTTTTTTTTTTGTGCGTCGTTGTTCATGGCAGTGAACATGTTTGAATTCTTAAATTGCGTCTGTCATTATGGCGTGTTTTTTTGTGGCGGGTTTGAGTTATAAATTCGATTTTCATGTGTACATATTTACGAGATACGTAACGGCAATAGTGCGGGTCGTATAAATTAGAGTCGATGCACAGAAACCAGTATTAAAAGATGTTAACTCGCAGGTATTTATAACTAAGATTACTATTGGTTATACGTTTTATTCAATACCCGTGTATTTAATGAGTAGATATTGTTGATAACATTTTCAGCCCAGTGCAATGTAGATGTAAACATTGTACAAGCCTATGTAAATTAAAGCACGTGGCAATGTTTACGTTTACATACCGCGGAAAGATATAAACTGGCAGAAAATAGAAATTAATCAGGGCTTTTTTGAGTGCTCACTTTATCCCGAATCACCTATAGTAAGATATGTAAGATATAGGCAGTTCGGGATAAAGTGAGCACTAAAAAAAAGCCCTACTAAAGTTCTATTTCCAACCAATTCGTATCTTTCCGCGCGTAAATGCTGACGCTGGGAAATATCTAACATCTCTGGACACATCACTTGATGTTTGCGCGTGTGAGATAAAATGTGCAGTCAGTATGAATCGACGCAGTTTGATAACAAAAAGTTTATTAACTATATAAAACATAATTATATCGATTTCGGTTTATTTTTGTTTCAATATTGTTGTATTTAAATAGGAAAATACACGGAACTATATTTCGTCATTTCGCTACCAACCATACAAACAATAATGTAACTATTATTAATGTTGACTTAGATGAAGTAACGGCTAATGATATTTTCAAAGGTTAATTTTTTAGTGCTCACTTTATCCCGAACGACCTGTATATGTGAAGTGCAGGAGAGCTTACTACAGTGCTACGTTACCATACTGTACATGGAAAATGTCATCATAACATATTTTGCCGCTAACATTTTCGTCTCCAATTTAGTCCAAGAATTGTGTGGTGTGCAATGCGTTTGTTTCTGTACAGTCTGCATATTTAATATCGATATACGTTTTCTCCCTCCTTGCTGTCTACTGCTAGTCTAGTCAGCTCCTTAAGTTCCAAGGTATCCAAGATATCCGCAGTCTGCAGCTTACAACGTCAAATGAGGTCACCAAAGCCGCCTAGTTCATTCCCCTCTTCTATGAACGCCACCCACAGTTTATATACTAGTGTAAGGGGACCTTATCTCCCCTCCACACTCACAAGACTGACAACCCCTCCCCTCCCTCTCGCTCCCTGAATGTCCGGGATGACTTACCTCACTTCTCTGTCCCTTAGGACATCGCTCTGACACTTTCTACCTTCCCCCAGTAACGTGTTATTTATGTCAAGCTACATTCGTCCTCTAGACTAATCTCACGAATGCTACTCGGGGTATCATTTTGATTCCCTTTATGTACGCTGGCTGGTCACAGACTTAATTAAACGGGCGAATAAATGGAAGGGTCTTCTGAAGAAGCCACGGGACGTGTTTCTGCCGCAGTAAGCACATACTTTCTTTATTGTGACCGTAAGAAATATTATGACGTTATCTTAGCGGCAAGTGCAATACAAATTTGCAGCTGAACTGATAGTTGTGCTTACTCGTAACTCCTCGCACTTGGAATGCACGTAAATACGATGTGGAAGTAAGTTAATGTCTCAGCAGACATGCGACACGCTGGCAAGACTTTTTCACTGATCTTAGGACGAAAATTGTTGGCACACAATTGTACGTTCTTAAAATTTCAAGTACCAATCAATGTGATGCAACTGTCAACAATTCCAGTAACGATGTGATGTTTATGTTATACAGGTTGATTGGAAAAAACACCGACAAATGCTGGCAGGCGATTCCTTAGGAAAAATAAAACGAAAATCTAAGAACCACTTTTACCGAAATTGATTATTAAGGGAGCTATGCGCCTCCAAAAGTCAAATTTTGAAATAATTTAATTAAAATATTTTAGAAACTAATTGTCATTAAGCGACAAATAGGCGAATAGTGTTTTGTATAACGGAGATTATTCATCTCGGGAAATGTGGTTGGAAAAATCAACCACCGTCATTGTGGAAATGGCATTAAACTTTTTAACGAACACTTGCAAGAGATTTATTTAATGTATTTATTAATCAGCACGTTAAAATTAACAAAAAAGTATGTACATCTTCTGCATAGTTAGCGTGCTAACCAAAACTCCACGACCAATTAGGCTTTAGAATCACAAAGGTTTATGCAACATCAGGGTTCAACCCTTATTTGTTCTACTATGTTAACTTGTGGTGGCAGCGACGGGACTTGCAAAGGTTGTACATAATCGTCTGCAATGTTTACAATAAACACAGGTTTAGGCTTACACTTCAAAGTTGCCCACCACATTACGAAACCTCGTATATGGTACTTTGCACGTATGATTTGTTTTAATTTTTAATAAGGAGAATGCGGGTGGAGTTTTGTTGGTGATTTTCAGACCAATACGGACGTTTTACACTGTTAGAAAAAATTTCCGTGAAATTACGGAAAAGTACTGGCAAAAAAATATCCAGAAATCTTCGTAAAGTAACGGACACTCAGTTTTTCTTGATAACGGAACCCTCCGTAAAATAACATACATTCCGTTTTCAGCAAAAAAAATTTTAATTTCTGTAATCTACTAGCACTCAATTTTCTAGAAATACTACATTTTCTTGTTAGCTATGTGTTATCGAGATTCTGACGCACTATTTAGTAACCTGAAAAATTTTTCGAAGCTGCTGGGATTCGAACCCACGACCTTATGATTACCAGGCAAAAGCTCTAAACATTTTTTTATTTTTTAAATTTCTTTAATTATATTTTTCAAAAAATGTTAGGCTCCTTGGTGAGGTCGCAACATCGCCAACGAGCCAATCATCCCCCCTTTACAGCTTTACTATTTGACAATTCCCCAGTTGTGACAGTATTTGGTGACTCTGACAATTGAAAAGACGCTAACGGACAAACACAAATTTTACACCCAGCGAGACCTGGGAATCGAACCCAGAACTCCTAGTATCCAAGTCGGTCGCTCAACCAACTGAGCTATGGCGGTACGGCACCATTGAACCACAGTGGCAAGTTATGAGTAACTGAGTTCCATGCAGTGGTAAGATATCAACTTTATAAGAGACAACTTTTGTATTTGACATCCAGGATTCATTGTGATTATTAATACCATTTTTTTTAGAAACACAGTAAAATACACTGTAAAATTGTAGAAACATATTTTCATGAATTTATGGAAAGTTACGGTCATACATCCGTAAACTGGCAATACGGACAAATTTCCATAAACATAATATTACGTAAGCCACTTCCGCAAAATTACAGTACTTTTCTGTAAATATTTCCGTGAATATACGGAAATTTTTAACAGTGTACATTTAATTAATGAAATAAAACGTGAACGTGATACGAGATGAGACATTTGAGAATCTACCCTGTTTAATTCATTTTTAACACAGTTAGCACCCTCTATAATTTTAATGTGTTGAATGTCGTGTACATAGGTAAATAATAGTAATGCCGTGCCCGTGTGTAGTGGATTGCCTACCTGTCAGGCAACGCGCTTTCTGTTTTGAATAATGTAACCACAAATTTCTCGCAAACGGATCACCTGAGAGTGTTCGGACAAGACGGCCCTTTTTTTGTAAATTTTAAAGTGCTGATTAATAAAACATGAAATAAATATCTTGTAAGTGTTCGTCAATAAGTTTCATGCAAACGCAGGATGGCAACCTTCATTTCCATAACGAAGGTGGTTGATTTTTCCAACCACATTTCCCAAGATGAATGATTTCCATTTTACAAAACACTATTCGCCTATTTGGCGTTTAACGTCAGTTAGTTCCTAAATATTTTAATTAAATCATTTCAAAATTCGACTTTTGGAGGCGCATGGTTTCCTTAGTAATCAAATACGGTAAAAGTGGTTCTTAGATTTTCGTCTTATTTTTCCTTAAGGAATCACCTGCCTGCGTTTGTCGGTGTTTTTTCCAATCATCCTGTACGTAATGTAACCAAAATTGAAAGTGAAATGAAGACCTGTCGTAAATTTTCCACGAAAAGGAAAACGCGAGGTTCATCTCACCTGCAAAAGAAGAAAACCAGGACCAAAGAAGAAAAAAAAAACAATGAGAAATAGGTCACTTTTTATGCAGTCAGTCATTGTGACTAGCGTATGAATATCTCTTTTTTATGCGCATGTATATGAATGTTGAATGCGCGTCTCTACTATTCTACGATATATATATATATATATATATATATATATATATATATATATATATATATATATATATGTGTGTGTGTGTGTGTGTGTGTGTGTGTGTTTGCATGTATTGTTTTGGTTTATTTATTATTTTCATAAATGCAAAGTTGAGGCCTGTTGTATTCTATTACACTTAACTATCCTTTTTTTAACATACGTATTAAAAATAATAATCGCCAAATGAGAACTCCGTTAAAATAGGTTTCAGTTTAAAAACAGCTCAATTACTATTCAACTTAACAAACCAGATACGCATAAGTTTTGTTAATCTCCATGTAAGAACAAAGAATTCCGACCAAATAGTTGATGATTTAACATTATTTAGTTTACAGAATTCATCGTACTGACAACAATATGTATAGGATACGTTTTGTGCATCACTTTTGAAAACCAAAAGTGTTGGCTAGTTTTGCTAGTTGGCTAGTAAACTGTTCCATCTTCAGACAACATACAATAAATGACCTTGAGAAAGAACTTCATTTGTGAGTAGGAATGAACAATCCTTGAAACTGCAATATAAAAAGGGGAACGAATTGAGTAAGTAAAGGTTAGGAACAGTCAGCTGATGGGATGATCTTAATAGCATGCTAAAGTGGCGATTGTTCACTGAATGTTCCAGTCTGCATGTCAAGACGTCGAGGGCAGCATTTAAAAAAGATATTTTTTTGCAAGGGTTGTCAGATGTGAAGTAAACTTTTGCCATCTAGACATAGGCGGTTTAATTTTTCTATGTACTAGGTTTTATGTACACTGCAGTTTTGCTGATATGTTTTCGTTTAAGTCGGCATACACGAAACAACAGTACGAGAAACAAACTGATATATGGAATAGGTCAGAAAGCTTAAATTTTGCGTAGCGGTAGCTTACAAAAAGTAAGTAGAAAATATGTTATCAATTTTTTTGGTAACTACAGAGGAAGTATTGATGTCCTGAAAATATACTTTTAATTTTCTTAAAACTAAATTTAAAAAAAGCTAGTTTACTTTTTATTCTTTAGACATAATTCAGTGTGGCGTAACTTTACATGAAAGCAGTAATTTTATATTTCAAGAAATGGAATTTCATACTTCATGAAATGGAATTTTGTACTCCTACTACATCGACTTTACGGACAAACTGAAAACACATATTCGACATACTTTTACATAACCTATTTCCATGAAAAAAATAACGCACCCGTCCGAACTCAACCACGTATATCTAACTAAATAACACCACGAACATGTAACGGGTGGATAACATCGCCTGATTATGTCATTATCCTATTACAATATTATAAAATTCGTGCATTCCTGATAACCGCGCGCGTTGTAGCTAAACTACAGGCACAAGCATTTGAAAGTAGAAAAGAAAACTTGCATAATCCTTGTTCTTAGTTTTTTAATTATTTTAATTTTAAGTTATTATTAGTAATTTTTCCCCTACTGGAAACATTTGTTTTGTTTACACCTGTCTGTATGTCGTTCTTAACTTTCTAAATTTGCAAGGATTAGTCACTTCAGTAAATTAATTTCTGATTGAAATGAATCTGGAATATGGGTTGGTTTGAAGTTCTTAACATCTTGTTTTCACATTGTCTAGTAAATTTTTATTTGAATATTTTGCTGTTTTTTCAGTACATTTATCAAAAACAAGTAAGCAAACCGCACTCTTACTATATACTTGGTTTTTATAACACTGGTTACTTAGTACGTAGTGAATTTGAGTTTCTGTTTGCCTCAAACACACGCACATGCACACACCTGTAGAATCACTGAAAAATAATGTTAATTTATTATAATATTAGCCATAAACAATCTACGCCCAGCAACCTACAATAACTTTTAAAATAATAATAATAGTAATAATAATAAAAGGTAAAGAATCTCATACAATAAGTTATAGTATTATGTTACTATATAAGTTGTAAAATAAATTCTACATGAATGTTTGAGTAAATTTATTCATACATGTTACACAGTAGTATATGTAGTAGATAATGACTGGTAAAATAACATGAAATTAGTAGAAATTTTCACAGGTGTTGAGACATTTGTATGTTCGTTGAGTTTCGTTGTTTGTATATTGTCAAGAACATGATCGATGATTTTTTTTTTTTTATTCTTCAAGTGAAGAATGTGAACCATGTCCTCATACTGTACGTTGACATAGTGAAAGAGGTTTGGGTAGTTTAAATTTTTCACGAAAATCTACCTCTCGAAACTATTTATGTGCTACGGTGTTTGTTTCTGGTAATTTAAACTTGTAATAGTCTCCATTTACTGCCAACTTCATTGTGAAACAGAAATTATTACAACTTGTAATTAGTAACTTGTAACTCAAAATTTGTAGCTAGTACTTTGTAATTGATTGTGGTGACCCAGGTCTATATCACAACGTGTACAATCTACAAACTTTCGTGCAATGCAAAAGGAGTCTCCATCTGTAGGACTCCTCGTAGTGATTGACAACAATGTCAACCATGTCCAGTCGGCCCTTTCATAAAAAAAACTACGAAAAAAAATTTGAAAAAAGTCATGCTCATGCAAAGAGATTTTTTCTACTGATCCAGTGACACATGACACAGCAGTTATTTCTTTGTCGTCTCAAAGTTTCCTGACTAAACAATAACAATTTCTAAGAAATCTGTCTGATCAGTTTCAACGCAAATAGCTATTGTAGCAAACTGTAGAATAAAGTTTGCGATATTGATATTTACCTGATATTCAGTGACCATCACTGAGTGAAGTGGAGCAGTTGTAAAACGCTTATATTTATATTAGCGAGGACCCGGGTTCGAATGCAAGTCTGGCAATTCTCATATAATTTAGCTACACTGTTTACCACGATAACTCCATGCGAATGCCGGGTGGTACAACACTGAAAGCAATGGCTGATACCTTTCTTAGTTCTGTGAAGCTTGTTGTTTGAGTGTTTCTGTCTCATTTGCCGAGTATCACATGCCACTCAACATACGCGGCTCGCACCTGACTCTAATCTCTCCCCCTTCCCCCGTCCTTCACTTACCAGATGCCACACCCCAGTCTCCCCACCCCCAAATATGTTACAATCATCTATTTCTCTTTCGGCTTAAAGTACTTGGCCAAAACCAAACATGAAAACTGCGTTGTATTTGATACGCTTATGATCCAGTGTGTATAAGGAGATTTAAAAAATTATTTCGAAATAAATTCCACAGTGTACTTTGAATAAGATGCAAAACGACTATGCAAATTTATATGGCATTACGATGTACAATTCAATCTTCAGATATGAAAACCCACATAATTGTCTTCAAGTTATTGATGGAATAAATTTCGTTCCTCAAACTGCTACCATTATGTCGCAGGGAAATTTAACTATGAAACGAGAAATCATTATTTACAAAATTAAATTCTTACTGTTCAAATTTTTAATATCAGAATTTGGAACTTAAAATAATCTACATTAAGTTTCGTTAGTAATAATGCCGCACTGAAAAACCGTGCCAATTTTTTGTTTAATAATTAATGACTAAAATGTCATACTGTAATGAAATGTATACTACATAGTAGCTGGAAAATGTTCCCTCTACCTACTCCTCCTCCCAGCCTTCCTGTTATTGGAAGTAAAGGAATCACCACCGCCATCATGGATTACGCCACCCGGCAGCCATTTTGTATCTCGTCACCTCCTTTCCTTCCATTTTCTCCCCAAATTTCCTTTTTTCCTTCAAAATGACCAAACATTTCCCGAATTTCCCTCAAAGTTATTTCTTGTAAAATATTGCACCAATCAAAATACCAAAAAAAAAAAAACATTACATCACAACGCGAGTGAAAAGCGGTGGTAATTGTGAAGTTTCCATCGGCATTGTCGAGTCACTACAGTTTCATTTCTGATGCTTTTGCGTCAACCTAACAAAACGTCAAGCCTAGTAACGCCTATACGGTAAAATTTTGCAATATTGTACTTGATACGTTTCAATGTCATATCGAATCCCGTAGCACTAAAGTAGGATTCAAATAGATTTTAATGTGAAGTACGTTTAGCTGAATAAAATAGGATAATAAGAGTTTTGAGTCTAACATAAAGTATTAAGCCTGTAACCGTGAATCATAATAAAAGAGGTGTATCGAAAATAAACGGTTGCACTTTCCAGTTATATTTTTAACTACAGGTCAACTGTTTACACGAGTGTGCTTATTGCCGCGGTAAAATGACGAACGTTTGTAAAATGCTGGCCCACAGAAGGCGTTTTTATTTTGTTTGAAATTTTCAGGGGAAGAGAACGTCTCTAACTTTTACTCACAAATGCAACCGAATGGAGCACAAACAAAACTTTATTGTTTCTTCGTTAAATTAGAGGCAACTAATCACTTAACGTACATCAGTTGGAAAAATGAAATTTAGTTCAATCTGATCAGAACTTTTCGTAGAAAGGAGAGAAGCCAGAGGTATATGGAAGTTGAGGGGTTACCAACCCCATATTTTAGCCTCACAGAACTTGTAAAAATTAATAGCATGGTATTATTAATATTCCTACTAGCGGCATATTCAAAGTTTCTATAAGAAAGCTGCGTAACCCTAAATAGCACAAATGTGCACATTAAAATGCCTTTTTTCTGAGGGTGGATTCCAGAGACACAGAGTGACTGGCGTTCCTTAATCAAATCCACAAGTTACCTAGTTACGCCATTGTACGTGGGAACGTGGTATACTATTCAATCGGAATTGAATACTGAATCAGTTATGAAAAGAAGGTGTAAACAGAGTACCGTAATCTTGGGTAGCTTTGCCCAATTTCGAGGCTACTTTGCACCACATCGCACCACTAGATCAATAAGGGCACAGCTCAAAAATTGTGGTTCTGGGATATTGGCATTTGAAGTTTTAGTGGAAAACAAATTTGGGCGCCAAAAACTTGCAGTATAACCATAATAACACATTTTATATTGGAAACAGGGGCGTGTTCTCCATGAATGCAATGCGTGCAGTGCATGCTCTAAATAAAAGTAATATTTTATAATCATTGATAATTATTTCGCTGTTCAGTAGTGTAATTAATTTCTACTCAAGTTGTTCCCTTCGTAGTCAATCTCGGTTGTTTAGTTGCGTTCCGTTGACAAATCAAATGAAAGCTTGTACAAATATATTGTTTAAAAAAATCACTTTTGAATATAATAATTCCTGTGATATTAAATGTTTTATTTATTTTCTATGATATAATTTTTCGGGAATACTGTTATTATGATAATTTTAAAACTTTGACTTGTTTTTGTGTTGACCTTGCATGCCATGTCTCATGTCTTTGTTTGAATTTGGATTACGGCGGTTGAAACGCGTAGAGGTCATATAAAGTTATTGTTTTTTGCAACGTGGATTTAACTTTCGGTATAATATGTGTTGTATGAATATTCCAAAATATGTCGAATAACATGTAGCCTACTGGTCTAGATGCTTCGTTTCGTTTTATCGTGTAGTAATAACAGGCATTTCAGAGTTATGATTACCGAACATTTGCCAACACCTGTTCTCAGTCGGCATATTTTTCTTTGAAAACGAAATTAAATTAACTGTTCGGGATCTGCTTTACTTCCATTCCAATTTGAGGGTAAACTTTACATTCACTGTGTTTGATTGAATCACAGTACGTTAAGTTAGATAAATCGTAGTGAGAAATAAATCCACACATTAAGTAATTTCGATATACTTACGCATTCGATATGATCGAGATATAGTAGTTCACGTTTCGATGCAAAATGGCGACTAGAGATTCTGCTGTGAATTCATAGAGGCAGCACTGTCGCCAGATGTTCTTGTGAACCACTAGAAAGGCTTACCGGTCTTCTTTAGTTATATCATCGTTGGTCATTGCCAACTCTCGCGAAAGCGGGGCGCATGCATGCACAAGTTCTCTCTGCATTCACGTTTCACGGAACTGAGATACATCAACATCGCGGCCCTGAACGAGTCCATTTAGTGTGTGTTCAGTTGATTTTTTTAAGGAAATGTCTACGTTAGAATCATATGACATTCGTAGACACATTTCCTTCTCTTTTAATTCATAATTTTTCTATTTTATATGAACAGATAAAGTTTTTTTTACTGCGGTCGTAATATGCGCGCGGCAGCTTCAGGTAAGCTTATGTTTAAAAGAGACATTTCATTCAGCATGAATCGGAGCTGATGTAGTGATAAATAGTGATAAATGTACTGTTATGTTTGCAGCAAAATTTTAGTTTCGCAAGATGAATAACTCAAAAAATTACATCGTAGAGACTATTTTTAATAAACCTTTTCAGCCATGTTCATTTAATGAAAAGTTAGAAATAGTTAGAAACGGTCGTCCTACACCTGCTCTTACCAATTTAAAAACAGAAAATAAAACCAAAAATTTTGTACGGACATTTAACCCTAAACAATTTGATAAAGCTGTCAGTGTTAATTCTTCACTCAAATTAAGTTTATCATAAAAATTTTAATGTTTCTAATAGGATTGTATTTAGTTTAGTATTATGAATTTAAAACTGCCCAAATAGCATCATTTTGCACCGTGGAATCCAAAATTTCCCGGGAGGGGGTGGATGTACTTTATGTTGCATGCGTTACCAAATTTGTCAGGATACGCCCCTGATACATATTATTAACAGTTGCCAATACTGTTATACATGATCATTGTATTAATTGCACAATATTAAAAAATACATAAAAATGATAAGGAATAAATTTTTATAATATACAGTTGTCATGTACACTAAATAAGTGTTCGTATTACCATCAGAAAGACCATTGAAAGATACATTACAGTAAAGATACATTACAGTAGTGGCCTAATTCAAAATGACCGCACTCTGAGTTATGCACATTTTGTTCTGGAGGTGCGACATATTTTTGTTGAATGAATTGATTTCAGAATCTCAAATAGTCGGAGCCTTCACCATTCTCAGCTTTAATAGTAAACAATACTTTGTAGAGTGATTGGTAGTTTGTAATTTTCTAATTTTCTAACGGAATTAAATTAATCTGGTGGTACAAAGTTATCCAGAGGAAGAGGTGTGAAAAATAACCTCACAATATGTTACTGTAATTATAATGGATGAAGTGTAGTCAAGTGGTGTCATGAAGTTGTAACTTATTTACTGGCGCATGAGAAGCGGTGGAAACGTCAGTTTGAAAAAAAAATGGCCCTCGTTGTGGTGACGTGCTGTGTTCGATGTAGGCCGTGACCTTGAGCGCGGTCACGCAGCTCTAGTGTGGGAGTAGAGGGAGAGAAGGAAAGACAGAGAACAGAGAGAGACACAGCTACAGCCCGGGGAGGCGATGCGCTGGGCCCGAGGAGAGAGAAAGAGATTGGATAGGAGTTAGGAGGGGCGGGATGTTGGGAGCTGCTGGAGTTCAAGGTCAAGGCCGCGCGCAGCAGGACCAATGCACGGGCCCGGGCCGCGGCTCCTTCCCCTCCCAACCATCCACCGAAAACCGACTATCCAAAATGATCCGCAGCCTCACCCACCCGTCTCTCTCACTCTCGCTTTGCGCACACTCCCTGCCTTTGTACTCTCAGAGCAGCGTTGCCACACACGCCATAATTACAATGCTCCGTAGTTTTAATTACGTCAGCACATTTGATCACCCGTCAACGCATGTACATGTTCTCACTCACAAAACAAGCGACGCGTTTCAACTGGATGCATTTTAATTTGACCACACGTTTAAGGTCATGCCCCTCTGTTCGAACTGTTTTCGTGATAATTTGGGGACCTGAATTTCAAACCAAGCTAACTCCTATATTTTAAAAACACAAATGAAAGGTAATATATACTTCTTGCGTGCATTTACATCTATCTTAAATATGTTACTAATCAAATTACAATAATTCGACTATAGCAAGTGTCATATTTCAGATAGAAAGATATACATACAACAACTATATTACATTTTTGCTGGTCCTTAAATTTTGCAGTTAGCATGGTTTGGAATTCAGGTCCCCATTTATTTTTTAAGCCTAAACGAGAGCAGATGTCATAAATATGTTAGACCGTTTTGTTTGAAATGTTAAGTCAGTAAACACGACGGTTTTAGATAATTAAAAACATCAAAAGTTATGTTTTTGATTAATTAGTAAAAGCCGTACAGTTTCTTATATGAAAAAAAAAAAACCTATCACAGGAAAAACTATCTTTCAACAAAACTGCCGAACAGATTTTGATATCTGCTCTCGTTTAAGATTAAAGAAATAATTATCGCAAAAAGCAGTAGGAACAAGAGAGCATGGCCTTAACTTTTGTTATGAGTGAGACGTATACATTGTTTATTAGTCACGTATAGCCTGTTCAGAATAAACTGAGCACTTCTTAATATTTTTTATGAACCATTACAACTCCATCTCTACTATTTTAAATAAAAAAAACTTATATGCAACTGAAAACCACTATAAATATTTCACAACTCTCAAAATTTTATTTCTATAACCACATTGAAACAATTTTTTTATTATTATTGTAAGTGTTTGGTAGCACTCATTTTAAAATGAACTGCTTATAGCATTAATTATATTGATGTACGGTTTAAATATTTAAATCGGCTGAAAGGAATAATTTATAGGGTCCTCAAAAGTCCTTATTTTGTAGTAAACAGCTTATTTTTAAGATGGCCCTGCGAAGAATATTTGGTACATAAAACAAAATCCAATAACTTACACCTCAAGTGATATTTAATCACACCATACACGTCAGGATTTTAAATATTTCAAGCAATAATTGAGGACGATCACCTTACAGCATAAAACCGACTATATTCAGCCTAACATCACTCAGCCTAGAGTCGTTCAGATCAAATTCACTCAGCCTAAAATAGTTCAGCATAAAACCAACCAGCCTAAAATCGTTTAGCTTAAAGTCACCCAACTTAAAGTCGTTCAGCCTAAATTTTTTCTGCATAAAATGTTTAGTTATTATCTAACTTCTGTTGAAATATATATTTTTTGTTACTAACTGCCATTGTACATAATGCCATCTAGGGCCGCGGTCACACTACAGATTATTAAACATATTTAGTTAAATACATTCGGCAGCCATGTTTAATCACGTTTAAAGCTAAACATGTTTGCGAGGTTCCACGACTGAACAGCATAACTATCTAACCTCAACTAACTTGAAACCTTAAATGTACCATATTTAATTACAATCACATCTGTACTCAGAATTCATAACTTTTTAACTATCATGTTGCTGTGAGCTGCAATGCTGCTGTGTGTGCAAAACAAATTTTAAAGTTTCTTAAATGTTTATTTAATATAACGATTGCAGAACATCGCACCAAAGAGCTGTCATATTTGTTACACAGCTTGTTACTCGAAGTAGCCAATAGGAGAGCAGCAGAGAAGATATGCCGTTTAAGGGCGTTGGAACCTTAAAATTTAATTTTTTTATATTTGTGCCAAACATCGTTCAACTTTTGCACATCAGATAACACGTCATTTCCCCAAATTAAAAAAAAATTAAGCCCAATAGTTTTTGCAAAATCACTAATCAAAGTCACGAAATGGCCAATACGGTGCAGTCAAAATAAAAAAAAGTAATTAACTAGTGAATTCCAAATTACGGGAACTGAAAGTCAGTGTATCAATGCATTTCATGACATGTTTGACAAAAGTTAGTTTTCAATATTTCAGTAGTAGTCATAAGTCAAAGTTATGCAAAAATTTACTTATTTTCATAAATTTTTAAAAAATGCAATAATATATCGCGTTGTGTTTATAAAAGTGTCTTGAAGTAGTTCACATCATTAAGTATTGATATGAATTATCTTGTTTTTGCAAGTTAATTATTTTTTATTATTTTGGCTAAACTGCAACTGCCATTTTGTGACTTTGCTAAAACTATGGGCCCTAATTTTTTTTATTCGGAGAAATGACATGTTATCTGATGTGTAAAAATTGAACAGTGTTTGGTACAAATATAAAATTTTGAGTTATTACGGGTCCAACGTCCGTTTACACAGAAGAAGAGACTGCGCTCTGAACTAGTTCGAAGCTCGCGTAACCGCTTCATAAAGCTATGTACATGTTCAAGTGAAATAGTTCTGTATGCAGTGTGACCGTGGCCTAGGAAGATGTTTTGGAACTATTCTCGCAACCTAAGTCACCATTTCGGTAATTCGAGATGTAAAGCAAAAGGGCTGACATGTCGTGGCGGATTTAGGAATGATTACTAGCACATGTCCGTACGTATTGAGAAGAATTGACGAGGATACGTGTAGTCTCGAAAGTACACCGAACGAGGTGGCGCATCCAACAGTAACTCCGTGGATTCGCTTGTTGGAGGATCCGAGCTCGATTCCCGACTTCGGGGATATCTGTAGATTTTTCCATGGACTTCCGAAATTTCTCCAGGTGAATTATGGGATAATAACTCCCTTAAGGCCATAATCCATCATTTCTACTGCTTTTACGATAATTACATTTTTAATCATAAACCAGAGCAAATATCGACTGTAGTTTTGTTTCGTAAAAGAAGTGTAAACTTTGATTACTAATTTTTTAAAGACATATCACACACTTGTTTGAGCTAATTATGAAGTTAAGGACATCCTCATTAATAACCAATTTTAGCCAAATCTATATATTTGTTGCCTGGAAAAAATTATACTACGTAGTAAAAACATTTTTAACAAAACTGTATAACATTTATTTTTCGATACCTGCTTTCGTTTAGGAATAAAAAATCATCGTGAAAGTAGTCGAATTTAAACTATCTGAAATGCCACCGTGAACATTTTTTAAGATATGGTCTATTTTATACGAATGTATAACTGGTGTTGGGATATTTCCACTGTAGTGAATTATTTTTGCTAAATGTATTTCGTAGGCGGTAAATGCCATTTCAGGACATCTTGCCAGTAAAACGTAATTCAGGCATGTGTCAACTTATCCATGTTTTATGCAAAGGAGGAGGAGGGGTTAATTCTTATTTGCATGTCAGCCATCTTATATAGGTCTAACAGTGATCGACCCAATCCACATTAACTCATGTAAGTTTCAAAGTTAAAATAGTTTTGTTTAGAGTAACAAGTTCAGTTGTCTATTTCTGCGATGAGTCTGCAAATATGATTTGTTTAATATCAGTGGTAAGTAAGCGGATGAAATTTTACAGTTCAACGATGTTATATATTTGGGAAATGCAGTTATCATTCATAAACAAATCAATGTTTGTGTTGCGTTTCAGTAACAGTCGTATCCTTTAAGAGTTTTAAACTGCAGATAATAATGAGTGGAACGTTAACAGATTAAATTGGTTGCAAGGTTTTGCAATAGCGAATCTGTGGTTTCTCCGAATTGACTGATAAAAATGTGAGAAAACAACGAATCGAGGTAATATACTAAAATTAGTTACGGTAGTATTTTTTCACTTTTCGGTCACTAAATATCATGATTTTTAATCTGTAATTTTATAACTGCAGTTCAGTTATACCCTACCACTTCCAAAGCAAGCATGTAACTAATTTTCATTTGCTATTTTTCGCAAATATATAGTGTGTTTCTATAAGTAACTCAAGCACAAACACGTATTCGGTTATTGCGTTCGTTGTGGGATAAGTATGTTTTAGTAATATTCAATTTTGGTTCGATTCTCTCTATGGAATTACATTTCTTTCAAACCGCCTCACTTAACTACAAACACGTTATCAAAAAAATAATAATGATCAAATTTGCACGCTTTACTGTTTAACGTCAATGAATACTGTAACGTAAATACGAACTGTCAAGTGTTTGCTGTAGTAATTACGGTCTCAGTATAACGACGCAACCCACACAACACAGGATATCCTACAGGTTATCCCGTAAATGTCCTGAAAGTCCTAAATTCATCCCCGGTATCCTATTGATATCCGTAAGAAGTTGTACTCGTACGTATTTTACGTTAAGATTCACGTGATAATTAAATGTAGATATGCTTAGATAACAATAATATAATAGTTTTAATGCACTAAAATAGCATTAAAAAGTTAAATTTAAGTGGTTTTGAGCCGACATAACACTTGGTAAATTTATATAGTATGTTCAGTGGCTATCCCAAAAGTATCTCCTAATATTCATATTTACACAGCTCGTGAAAGCCTAGGGATATCCAGTAAATGTCCCCGAATGTCCTAATCATATCCCGGGCATCATATTTTATAATTTGTGTTAAGGTTCATGAGATAATATAATAAGGACGCTTAGATAATAATAAAATAATGGTTAATATCCCGATACAAATTTCCAAACGAATTTATCTGATTTGATCACTGCGTTTATTTCGTGCATGTATTTTGTTTTCAACAGATTCCAATGAAGTAATTTCAATATATTAATTCAGCAGAAAATCATTAACGTGCGAACATTCTGTGTTTCCAATTTCGAGTTAAAATGTTTGAAATATACGAAGCATTCACTTTCCATTTTACTGCGTGGCGGTGTAGCGTAGAAGCTCGAGTATTCAGTTCAGGTCGCGTGGCTAGAATGTTTACTCCACTGCTATGAACTTCTGTGGTAGGACGACAGATGTTTAAAATACCTTTCACGACCGCAAGCCAGTAAGAGATAAGGACCACTGATTATTACGGAAATATTTCTGCACGAACTGGTTTCAAGGTTTCAACTACTTACAATCACAACTGCAGTTTTGTTTGATTTTCGTTGGTAGTGTGTCTTTGTGAAAGATGTTTTTGATTGTACTTTACCAATCAGAATGAAGTTACAGCGATACCACACGTCTGGATTTCCAGTAAAACGTTAAAGGTGTTCTAACGGGAAAAAAACGTAATTTTGTATTTGCATAAAACTGGGTTAGTATGTTTCTTGGGAATGCACAGATGAATACATTGTTATGATTAGCAAGAGCCTCGCCTGGAGGACGGGCTAGCGACGACGGCAGTGCAATCAGGTCAGGGGTTGCACAAGACAAGGGCCTCAGCGATTCTCCCCACTTGCACTAAAATGTAGCAATATAACGCCAAATATCGAGGGAATCGAGGTCTGTCTCCTTCAAGCCTTCCAGCCGTCACCAGCTCGCCAGGATGGTCCTGGTTCGAGACCCACGACGTGCCGCCGTCCGTCGATAGCCGACACATTCATCATCAGCCTCCGGCATCGTGCTAACTGTGAGGTCTAAGGTGTCCAAAGGGTCACCCGTCATAGAGTAGAACAACATAAATATTTAAACAGCCGCCCCCCGTCTATCTAAATTATGTAGTACAACCGTGTAGTATTTTGTAACTGAACTACGTATAATAAAGCCACCGTAACTATATTAACATTTTTCCTTTAACCTCTTAACCACATAACCAGTTTCAGTATAAAGTGCCCACCTCTGACTACAGCCACCCAACACTATACAACATGCGTAAAACACGTAAGTAAAATAACAAGTTTACAACAACACGAAATACTCGTTACTCTTACTGTAGATCAACTCTTCATTTAATACGAGAAGTTAAGGTTTAGGAAAGGTACAATGTCAAGCAGTCGATTGGAATACTCAATCGTTAATAAAATCTTAACTACTCGTAAAAATGCTGTGAGACTTTTTTTCCGAGTAGATATTTTATCAGCGGCCGTTTATTCACATAGTACTACGCGGAAGTATGCTTTAATTTCGAGCAAAAGAATAAAATATATTTTCAGAAAAATAAGAACTTGAAACCACAAAATCTACAATTTTGTAAAACTAACATTTTTTTTATAATATTTAATAAGATAGTATCTATGCCTCTATTATAACCGAATTTTAAAAATACTCGATATTTTCATTTAAAAATAATTTTTACTGTCAGGAAATCTCTGCGCGAGATGTATACGGATGTTAAAATTATTTTCAAATGACAACACGAGTATTTTTGAAATTCGATTATTATAGAGACCTAGATATTTTCACATAAGAAATATAAAAATTACAGTTTTCCAATTTTGTACATTTTGTGGCTTCAAGTCCTTATTTTTCTGAAAAGTAATTTCATTTTTTTACTTGAAAGTAAAGCATACTTCCGCGTTGTACCATGCATATAAACGTCCGCTGATAAAATATCTACTTGGCAAAAAAAATCTCATATAATTTTGATGAGTAGTTCAGATTTTTTTGACGACCGAGTATTCCTGCCTTCCACTTGACATCGTACCTGTCCATACCCCTTAACCATTAAACTGTAATATGGCTCGCAGGCTTCCGTGGTCGTCCGCATTTTCTAGGCTTCTGCTTTCATACCACGTCTGTTGATTGCTATCTTGAGACATTTCGACAGTAGTTCGTTACAAATACAACGTGCTAGTAATCTGCCGTCTGTCGCCTGAATCCTAAAAGCCATAAAGAACATGTATATTTTCTACCTTTAGACTACCGTTAAGAGTAATGCATGGTTAAGAAGGATGAACTCCTACAAGAATGTGAAATAGTTTCTTCTCGGGAATCAGAGGTATTGTATCAAGAAGAAGTGTTTTCACAAACACTTCTTCCTATAGGCAAAATTAAATTTCCGCGCGTAATATTAAAGCCACGAGCGGTAGTTTTACAGTGATTTTGAACTTTTTTTCTTCAAAGCAACATAATTTTCTTATCAAGAAATCCCTACGTTGTTTTGTATTTTAAAAAATTTCATTGTTTATACCTAATTATTTGGGTAGCAACAATCCTCATAGTTCTTCAGAATTTTGCACACAACATATCACAAATTTTGTTATGGAAACAGTGCAAAAGCAATCAGATTTTTGCGAACGAATATCATTCATTATTTTGCAAAACGGCTACAAAGAATTGTGCATTTTATCACTAATCTTAAACTTAAATTTTCTCAAAGCATCACATTAACGTGAATTTGAGTTTTTTTGCACCAACGTGAAATATATATATATATATATATATATATATATATATATATATATATATATATATATATATATAGGAGAGAGACGTTGTTAGCCACTTTAAAGTTTAAAGGACAATAAAATCCTATTTGTAATACACGCACTGAATTTTTAGACTTTTAGCGACATAGATTTGAAGCGTGTGTTCTTTTAGTACGTTTACAATTTGAATACACATTATGTAGTCTGTAAAAAAAAAGGAACAGTCGCAAAGTAGGAGAAGAACCCTTCAAACGCAGATATGGAGACAGGACCGTTACATGTCGGCACATGGAATCAATACCTCTCTTTGACTACCCAGAGTTCTCCTTGACCCAGTTTCCTTGTCAACCGGCTCCCAACTTCCCCTTACTTCAAGGTCACAACCCTCCCTATCTCTCTGCCTACATGGTTACAATGTTCTCGTACTGTATTCAGGTCGTGTTCTAATAGGTATTTATTCATTCATTAACAATTAGAACCATTACCCATCATTTCTAGTGTTTCCTCGATAGTTATTTTTTATTCGTAAACGAAAGCATCGAAAAACTGTTGCAAAAATTTTCAAATGTTAATTTTAAAATGTAGTATTATTTATTCTTGTAAAGAAATTATGTAGATTTGGCTAATAGTTCATTAGTGAGAATTTCTTTAATTGCATAATCAGCTGAAAGCACAGTGTATTTTGTCTTTAAAAAAATGTGTCGACATAGTATACACTGTTATTAACGAAACTGTGCAACAGTTGTTCGATATCTGCTATCGTTTAGAATTTAAATAATAACTTTTGTAAATGCGGTAGAAATGATGGATCATGGCCTAATGTTTAGTTACTCTATTGGAACGCTGTTGAATGTTTTGTACTTGAAAAGCTTCGTAACATATATTAGAAACTAGACAGTAAAACACCGATACATAGAGATGGCGGAAAAATTGCAAGAATGTTTCGTAGGAACGTGTTTTGCAAAAAGATGTTGCAGCGTGCGTAGAGCTGGGGACTTTGGTGGAAAGAATTTAACAACTTGTTTCAACACGTCGTCCGCACAGCTGCAAGTTGGCTTCACGGTTAGCGATTGGATGTTTAAACTCTCAGCGCCATAGGGTTCCACCTACTAAACTGTGTTCTGATTGGCACAGTCAAATTAGCCACGCCTCTGCACTAATACACTCTGCCAATAACCATGAAGCACAGCTGCAGATGAGCACGCAAGGCATTGGAACAAATTATTGCGAAACTCTTCTCATTAAAAATCACCGGCTCTAACCATAAAACAAAGCTGCAGATGTGAGGTAAGGTAATAAGATAAGTGGGCTTCACGTCTTATCAACAGCGAGGTCATTACAGACTTAGACGCACAACTTGATACATGTGCTACTTATGGTATGATTCCTTCAAAATTTAACAATGTTTCCTTCACGGAATCGTACCGTATTTGATTGTATATTATTTATTTATTCTATTGTATTATGTACCGAATTGCCTATTGTAATATTTTACTTATTTTACTGTTTTACTTATAGTATGGTTATGGTTTTACTTATTGTATTATGTTATCTATTATATTTTTTCTTCTTTTTTTACTTGGTAGTGAAGATTACTGTATAAGAATATGTTAGACACGGCAAATTGTAACCCGGCCTTGGAGCTGAATTTTGTTCGCGTACCAATAAATAAATAAAATAAATGACAGGAGCTGTGAGAGGAGTCGGCCATGGCCTTTGTTAGGGAACCATCCCAGCATTCTCCTGGAGTGATCTCGGGAAAGCATGGAAATCCGAAACCAGGATGACTGGAATCGAGGATCGAACCCGGGTCCTCCAGAATACAAGTCCGACATGTTATCGTTGAGCCACCTCGGTCGATAGTTGCAGATGTGCAAGAAAGGCGTATGAACAAGTTTATGTAAATTCTGCTCACTAAAAATCACTGACTATAGGTCTACGGCGTGTATGACTGGGGGATAGTTATTACTAACCACAAATATTCAAATACCGACCCACCAGAGCGATCATTGGTCCAGTCACATGGGTACACACCTGAACGAAAGAAGAACGTCATATGTGGACACACTATATTGAACTTGTAGCTAAAATTACGTAGCAATACCTAATTAAACCAGGAGTTCCCCTCCCAGCCTCGCCGTATACGCCCGCCGCTGCGCCCCGTGTTTTCCAATGCCGTGCGGTTGCTTCCTTTGTGTCGGTTAAGAAATGCTGTGTTGCAGTCAACGTTACATTTCATTTAAATATATGTATACCTATGCTGCTTCGTTACACGTTTGTTAACCTTGGCTGCCACCGATAACAAAAATAATATTAATTGTATATTACTGTCCTAATTAACTTATTGCATTCTAAGCAGTCTAAAAATAACGTAATACACAAACATATATTTATTTTTAGTGTTTTTTTTTATTTCAGAGTAGATTTTTTGAAGTCGGTGTTATTTTTGTTAAATATTTTTTCATGGCAGTAAATGTTCACGCGCATGCAACTTATGCAAGCTGGGTTGCCAACATGCTTTGATTAGAAATAAAATTCTTGTTTCTACTGAACACACGACCGTCGGATGTTTCAAAACCTAAATAATATAAGATAATTTCACTATTTGGCAAATACGTGCAAGTCTTGTTATGAAACCGTTTTCGGTAATTTTGCTGTTGTAATTTATGGAACATGACTACCAACATCACAAATATTATGTTTCCCCTTTGTGTACCGAAACATAGAAGTAAACAATGATAGTGTGTACACAATACACACTTTTGCTACAGAATTCTGTTATGAAATTTCAGTTAACGAGTTAACTCTTGTGAACAGAATTAAGTAAGGTATTGAGTAGAGAAAAATGGAAAGTGTATACCGGGCCTTAGAATTACAGGTTTGGACACTAGCCTATTTAAAAATGTTATACAGTAGTTGACCCCTTTATGACTGAAAGCGCTACTAGCAATGAAGTGTTGTTTTGACAACGCAATATAGCGTCGTACTACCAGTGCGCCTAGCAACTCTGACATGAACTTGCTCCTTGTATTGTAGATCCATTTACACCACGACCATAGAAGAACAGGTCTGGACACTCGCCTGGAAACTTGACCCCCTTGTTGTTTGGCTACAGTTCACCAAGTTACCGATAAAGCTATACAATATTGAAGCTGTAATCCGGGCGGTCGGGCCTAAACTCCACCCACTTCCCTCCCACTAAGATAAACAATTTATCAAAACGTATATTTTTTATCAATTTATGAAATACTTCCTTCGCTCACAATTTTAAATCATGGCTCCAGCAATCTTTATTTACTTTATAATGTTAACAATGGATAAAGTGGGTGGATTTTGAGTCCGACCGCCCGGATTACAGAGCTAAAAAGTACAACATTCTCGGTAACTTGACGAACTACAACCAAACAACAAGGGGGTCAAGCAAAATGCATTGGTAGATAGGCGAGTGTCCAGACCTGTTCCTCTGTAGCCGTGGTTGTGATACTAAAGCAGTTTAAGCTTTTTCTTGGTCCTACACAGCCAAATTAAAAGTAATAACCAACCTTGTAACGTTCATTTGGGGTTCGTTCACGACGTGGAAATTATGTCGTAGAGAGTAGGTCTAATTCATGTTGAACACAACAGAAACACCAACCTTGCGCAAAATACGTATGACTGCTGTTTCCACTGAACTTCAGTTAATATTTCTTACTACGTGGTTCAGAAGATTAATGAAACAGCAACAATGATACACATGGCAATGACGGTGCATGCTTAGGTGAGCTTGTCGTTACTGTCCAAGATATTTTATAAAATAAAAACATATGAACAGTTTCAGGCAAATTATTTTGAGTTGTGTGAAACTCCGAAGGAGGAAGCAACCCAGACAGCATGCAAGCTCGTTCTTCCGGGCACCGGTATAGGTCTTTCGTAATAACTTTGCAAGCTAGCAGCAAGCTTGTGGCAAGCCTGATGAGCAAGTCTAGTAGGAATTTGCCCTTTGGTACGGCGTTTACATCCACCTCCGCCATTTCCGCCGAGTTGTGTTGTTTATTTCGCAAATTGACATGCAATGTGGCAAAGTTGGGCTATGTTATTTTAAATTGTGTTCACATTATGCTTATTTATTTCGCGCAGTGTTCCCGCTAGTTTTTAGAATTCAAGAAAACTTTGCTTCTCAGATATTGTATTAATGCTGATAAGCTTGTCGAGTTAGGCATGCTGCAAGCTTGTTCTGTGGTAACTAGGAAGCTTGATTCAAGCCTGCACACTTGTCATAACAAGCTTGCATTGCTGTCTGGGAAGGCTTTTAGACACGATGATGGAATATTATAACGACTGTTAAAAATTTTACAGAAATTAGTCGCAGCGGCAATCACGGATAATTTTACCGCGTCTATACACTTACCAATTTATTTTTGGGGACAACGTGAAATTGACACTATTCTCGAAAGTATTTACGTCAACAGTTCAACAAGACAAGTCTTTGTCAAACGTGCGAAAATTACATTAACCAATCCGTTGCCTCAAGGGAGATTGCAAGGTGCTTGTGTGTAATTCGTTAATAACGCTCATAAATCACTCAATAGTTTTCAAAATCACTGAGAAATAAAAAAATACGTATTTTTGCAATCATCTACACGCGCAAAACATCTTGCAAATGTGTCAGTTAACTCATCACCAGAATCGTTTTTACATTTCCTGAATATAGGAAGACAAAAATCACAACGCCTTACACGCTAAAGATTTTCCTATTACGTATTGGAGATTTTTGTTACTGAACAATTTGCTCGAAAAGCCATACCCAGAACTTTGCGAAGCATTATTTGGACTAACATACATCAAGGACTACCAACATGAGAACATAAACTGTCCCCCCTAAAACGTAATTCCCTCGAGATCGCTCAGATGTTTTCTGTTCATAAACCTGCAAGTCAATGTAGCGACAGAACTAGATTTAATTTGGGGCACAACCCAATCAAAGAGTAACGAAACGAGTTCGAAACTACCATACTGCCAAGCCAGAGCACTCATTATAGCAGTTATTTAAAACACAGTGTTGAGTGCAGGATTCAGTTTTGAAATGTTATACGTAAGTCATTATACGTAGGAAACCAAGCAGAACTGATAAACGAGCATATTTTTTTCTTTAATTGCCTAAAGAGAGGCCATACTTCACGAAGGTGCTTGTCTAAATATATTATGCAGAAATGTCAGTGAATAGAGCCATTCATTGCTTCACTTCGGTAAACAAGAGCCAAACTTTCATCAGTAGGCCTACTCCTCTGATTCCAGCCAAACGTCATTTGGTAGTTGTTGATAATATATTTCTTCCTTGTGACCTACCAACATGCGGGACCTAAAAGAACTTTCATTGCAGTCCTCAGTCTATACATGTGCCTCAAGATAAGAACAGATCTCAGTCATCTATTGTTGTCGAATAAAGTTTGCTACTTTTCATCTGCGTTTTCTTTGTTTTGTTGTCACATCGATTCGTGTCTCTTGCCATTTGTTCTCGTACATTTTTCAAACACTTTGTTTTGTTGTTCTATTTCATTGTTCTCGTTTTGTACTTTTTGTGTCGTATTTCTTTATATAACGACTATATTTTCCGATCTGGAATTAACAAGTATTGTTAACAGCCAGTAACACCACACTGCGAATCGTTTTTACTGTATGTATTTATCTAAAAGCGTGGATAAAATATCAAGCAAAATAGTAATGAAGTAAAAATTGCGAGGCTGTGTGCGTAACTTGATTTCAGGATACATATATGCGTGTGTGTTTATAACACTTCGATATTTTAAATATTAGCATCAAAAGCGTGCGCATGCTAGGTGAATGAATATTTCATTATGTAACTAAAACTTTTATTTTTACGAACACCGAAAAGAAAAGAACATTTTACTTGCATTGAAACAATAAATTTTGTTCATAATATATTTTCTTTACTATAACATAAACGTTGTTTTACAGATTGAAAATATAATATTTGAATATATTTGAAAGCGGATTGTGAGTAATTGCCAAATTTTTCTGTGTTTTACGTGAATAATCAAACAGGCTATAAAAAGATTTTTTTTTTTTTCGAAAAACAAAAGTTCGTGAAAAAATACTTAATTCTGTTTGCTCTGTGTAGGATTATATAATAAATGATACTATAGTTAAAATGAGATATAATAGTAATAATAATAATAAATTATGTGCCATATGCGTAATTTTGGCTCGATTAAAAAGTATCATTTAAATGAAGCGAGGAGTGCCATTTGTGTAATGAAGTGTTCTTTGTGGGGATGGGGGAGTGGTTGCGTAGTAATTCAACCAAAAATATTATTTAATTAATTTTTAATATTTGTTTTTCCATAATAAATTTAATTAGCAAAATAATGTCGCAAAACCGTGTATGTGAAAAGTACGTCATTTAAATTGTACTATATCAAGCTTAAGTGGTGTTAGCTAAATGACAAAAACAGTGGGTATAAAACTAGTTTGATTAATAATAAGATATATAAAAATACTGATTAAGAGACTACCTCTTTGTCGTCGTTGCAGTTTACAATTTTTGAAACTATGAGTCAAAGCAAATAGAATGTTCGTGAAGGTAAATTTTTTTTTCCGCTGTTACTTAGAAATAAATACTTCTACACATGTCTGAGCGGTTTAAGTTTTGAAGCAAAAAACCATTTGAATAATTTTAAAGTAAATGTAAGCCTACAGTTACATTAACACACTTATCCAAATAATAACAACATCGAAATATTAAAAAAAATTAATTAAAATAGTCCATTTATATTAACACGAGTGTTCAGTGGCAGGCCAATGTTTGAAAAAACCGTTCACTACAAGGCATACCGAGTTAGGTTAATTTTTTGTTGTTTCTGGGAAAAATTCACTATGAAAGGTAGGCTACGACAGCAGAATGCGAGAGAAGAAACAATAAATATACAGGATTCTAGGGAAGTCGTGGAACGTTTATGTTACAAGGTTAAAAAGAAAATTTAAGTTATATTTATAAAACAATAATTGATTGATTTGAATATGTATACTAAATGCCTACCCTCATTTGGACCGGTGAAATAACTGGTTACCTATCCACTTTGATAAGACAGTCTGATTGTCTCACCGGGTTGGTTTGTGACTATTGAAGGCGTGAGTCACTGAAGCACGTTGAGGAGGAGGCGAGACTCAAATATGACTTTGATGCGTCAAGTAAAATAATTTTTACGAACACGTGAGAAAATCGTCAAATTATTTTCTTTTCTGAGAAAAAAAAGACGATTTTTAAAGTTAAATAATTAAAATAATAAATGTAAAAAGTCGGCTAATAGTGACGCTGAGATAACTGAACGGCGCTGAAAAACGCATATACTGTTTCAAGATGAGCATCATAAATCAATTTTTGTATATAAATGCAAACTTAAACTCACAACATAATAGCTTTAAAATTATGAAATCCTTCCGACGTCGCCAGCCAACTCCTATATTAGATATTTTTCACTCGTTGATCACGCTTTTGTTTTCCAGGTCAGAACTCTTAACGCCACGCTAACTTGTGATGTCGGAAAATTCACCCTCAGGAGAAGGTGGATGTATGAGACCCAATTATTTTTATAACATTGTAACTTCATTTGTAATGCACGTGAAAATATAAGACAAAACACTTTTCAATTTTTTTACATGGTATTTAAATATATTTCGAGAAATGTTATTTAAACACTGCCATAAAATATATCTTAGAATGACACTTGGCTGCAAATAAAACTTGTGTTGGTAAATCAAGCCCCTTTGTTTAGGAACATCAATTAACTTAATTAAATAACAACTCACTGTTTTAAAGCAAATATTAGTAATTTCAACTTCTTAGGTTCATATTTTAGCAAAAAGTTTAATTCAACTCAATTTAAAAGTCGGTTGAATGATAAAGTTAAAACTTTGTTCAAAGAACGTTGTCCATATTAAGGCCTACTTGCAAAAATCACAAACGTATGAAAGAGTTTCTTACCCAGCACATTAATCGTAAGTCCAGAGTTCTCAATTAATACAGTATACTCACAAAGCGCCTTTTCAGTCTTCTGAAAAAGCACTATGAACGAAAATATTAAATACTTTATCTCTGTTAGGGCGAAGAACGCATATTAAAATGCCTGGAAGTGACTTTTCGGAATCAACGCTGAACTTTTCATTGGATTATTCGGCTGTTAATATTAGTTTTCTTTTTATTATTTTTTTGTTTGTTTTCTTTCACGTTTAGGCTAAATGTCCAACTTCCTTCAAAATTTTATTTTTAATTCCATTACATTCTTTTACATGCTTCTATTTAAAATTTATTTTGCTACAATTTCCTCTACATTAATTTTAACCACATTAAAAGAGGGATGATATTAGAACAAATTTTGCAGAGTTAATTAATTTGCAGCTTCCTTTTTGGTTGTGGAATTGGCCGAGTTACTTGTTACGATACATGATTGGAAAACTTCCCTGACGAATATCCCGTGGGACATGTCTGTTCCAAGTCATTTTTGCAACATTGTGTACGATCTCGATCTGGTTCTGTAGGTGTGGTGGCGGTCCGTACGGTGGACTTAGTAAGTTGAGGAAATTTGAGGTTGGTCCTACCTTTCTAGTACAGCATCCATGCCCTTGTTCTTATCAGTGCTCTATATTCAACCACATTCGTATCAACTTCAGAGGAAGAAAGTCTGTATCGTTGAAAACCTGAAGGTCACAAGGATAAATCTCAGTAGCTTTGAACCCGACACTTCTGTTAGGCAGTGCCTGAAAGTTGTGCTACGTAATAAGGCCTGAGAGATGAGGTGTTACGTAACAACTACTGCCTAATATTTCCACTGTAATAGTGTTTTGAGTAGCCACATGAAGGTCTTGTCTGAACATTGCGTACAGTGTGTAGTGTGTGGAAGATATTGTTATAATGAATTCTGCGGGTGTATCTACAACATAAATATTCTTAGTGTGGGTATTATACCCATCAAGTGCAAGCAATACAGGATCTTCTGCTGTTAGCCATGTTTTTTTCTATAAAGTGATCAAGACATTCCGTAAAGAGATTGCCGTGGATCAAACTGGAAGTGTAGCATTTTTCATTTGAGCATTAATGTCTAAGTCATATTTTTCCGTGGGAAAATCACGTGCCACCTGTGCTCATTCATCATACAACAATAGAAAATATTATCCTCTTTTGGCAGTGGTTAACCTCCGACCTGTCCTTTTCCTCTAAGGCCGAGCCTTTGCTCCAGACAACTGAAATTCCGGAATTGTCCACATCAAAAATTCTGACGTTTGGATATTTGTGTTTCTTTAACTCAGCTTCAAGTACAATTTATTGCTTCGTTATTATATCCATTGGCAGGAGAAAATGGCATATTGTGTTTCACTATTGACAACGTATCTTTGCGACGGGCCGTGCAATGATAAAACCAAGCTCGGTCACTTACCTCACAAACGGAAAACGGATCTGAAACCTATTTCTTTTACACAACTAATACGCTTACAGCCGAACATATTCTCACGTTGCATCATGAAGTTCTTACTAAAAGACTAGTAGATAATATACAAGCTCTTGTTATCACTCAGTCAAATGCTGCTGTGTTATAATTTTTGTTAGTTGTATCGTGTTTAGGTGTCGTAAAAATTATTCTATCTAGTTTAGGAGGTTTGGGGTGGTGTTATTTGTGTCAAGTGCAGTGTTGTGAATAATACCAGATCCAGCACCAGGTAGTTGTGCTGTAGTTAATCGAGTCAAGTTCACAGTCGCAACTATCACCTAATATAAGTGTGAATAATCAGGATCGATGGTAGTTATATGATGTTCAGGGTCGTGAAACTCATCTATAATATGCTGAGGAGTTTTATTGGTGTTAGTCCTATAAATATACTGTCGTGAATACCTACCAATCATGTTCTGAAGAGTTTGTTTTGTTGATAGCCCAGTCAAATGTAATCTCTTGGATGTTACTCTATCGAGTGCCTTGTGTTAGTTCGTTCAAGTGCTGAGGAGTTATGTTGGTGTTAATCCTGTCAGGTGCAGTGTAATTAATACTGTCAAATCAAGTGCAAGGAGTTGTGTTGGTGTTACTCCTATCAAGTGCAGTGTAGTGCATTCTACAGAATCTAGACCTTGAATTTGTTTTGTGTATGTTGCTATTTAGTGCAGGGTAGAATGTACTAACAAATCGTGTGCTAAATAGTTGTGTAAGCAATCCACCTGTCAAGTACAGGGGTTAGTTAATTTCACCAAACTCAATGCCATGATGTTGTGTTGATGTTTCTCCTGTTATGCGCAGGGTAGTCAATACTATAAAGTTTAGTGCCAGTGAGTTGTCATAGGTTTTATCCCGACCAGTGCAGGGTATTCATTGCTACCAAATCTAGTGCCAGGATGTTGTGTAAGAATTTCTCCTGTCAATAGAATTTTAGTGAATTATATCAAATATAGTACCAGTGTGTTCTGTAGGTGTTTTTGCCGTCAGATTTAGGGTGTTGATACTTCTAAATCTAGTGCAAGGGAGTTGAGTTTATGTGTTTCCTGTCAAGTACATTTTAGAAAATGTTATCAAGTCTTAAGTCAAAGTGTTATGTTGGTGTTCCTCCTGTCAACTGAAGGATAGTCATTACTACTAATTCAAGTGGAATTATGTTGTGTTGGAGTGTCTCGTGCCAAGCGCAGTGTAGGGAATACTATCAAACCTAGTACCAGATAGTTGTGTTGGATGTTTTCCTGTCAAGTGTTGCAGGGTCATGAATATTTCCAACCCAACAGCCAGATTGTTGTGATGATGCTACTTCTGTCAAGTGCATGGAAGTGAATATTACAAAATGTAGTGTCAGGGAGTTTTATGGCGATACTCTTATTGAGTACTTAGTAGTATGTACCACCGAATCAAGCACCAGTAATTGTGTTAATGTTTCACATGTCAAGTGCAAGGTAATGAATATAACCACACCTAGTGCCATGGAGGAGTTGTGTTGGTGTAACTATTCTCATCTGCAGTGTCGTCACTACTACATAGCCAGGTAGTTGTGATTGTGTGTTACTCCTATTATATACTACCGAATCTAATGCCAGTGAATTGTTTTAGTGTTGTGCTTATTAAGCAATGGGTAGGAAAGATACCAAATTAGGCCCAGGGAGTTGCGTTGTTGTTTCACCTGACAAGTGCAGTGTAGTGAATACATCCGAGTCTAATGTCAGGGATGTTTGTTTCTGTTTCTTTTGTAAAACATAAATATAAGGCCTAATAGTTGCGTTGGAATTTCTCCTCTCAAGTGCCGGGTAGTCAATACTGACATATACTGTGCCAGTGCGTGCCAGGAGTTGTTTTGAAGTTTCTCCTGTCAAGTGCAGGCTCGTGAATACTTCCAGATCTCGTGTCTGTGAGTCAAGTGTTTCTCCTGTCAAGTACAAGGTTGTAAATACTACCACATCAGTTGTCAGGAAGCCCTGTCGGTTTTAAACATTTTAATAGCAAGTTGAGTAAACTACCAGATATTGTGCCAGGGATTTGAGTTGGTGTACCCCTGACATGGGCAGAGACATGACTCTTTCCTGATCTATAATCAATTGTTTTTTTTTTTTGTAACTCATGTCAAGTTTATAGTCATTAATACTACCCGATATAACGCCAATGATTCTGTTGATGTTACTCGTATTTAGTCAGGAATGTGAATGCTACCCGAATTAGTGCCAGGGAGTTGTGATCGAGATACTTATTTCATTTTTAGCGTCGGTGATTCTACCAGTCCTAGTGCCAGGGAGATGGGTTAGTGGTTCACCTGGCAAGTTCAGAGTAGTAAACTCTACCGAATCTCCTGGCAGGGAGTATCGTTAGTGTTACACCTGACAAGTTCAAGGTAGAAAATATTAAAATATATATTGCTAGAGGTTATGTTGGTTTTACACTTATTAAGGGAAGGTTAATGAATTCTACCAAATTTCGTGTCAGGAAGTTGTGCTATTGTTTCATCTGCTACGTGTAGGGTAGTGAATACTATTTGCTATATTGTCAAGGAGTTCTGTTGTTGTTACTCCTATTAAATGCAGTTTAGTGTATACTGCCAAATTTAGAGTTAGGGAGTTGTGTTAGAGCTTCACCTGTCAAGTGCAGGGTGATGAATGCAATCAAATCCTTTGCCAGGAAGCATTGTTTGTGATGCTCCTATAAAGTGTGGGTTAAGTGAATGCAACGTAGTGCCATGGAGTTATGTTTGTTTTTATCTTCCTGCCAAATGCCGGGACTTGAATATTACGAAATCTGGTTTCAGGGAGTTGTATTGGTAACGCTAGTATTTTGTGCAGGTGTGTATAATATCAAATCTACTGCCACGGATTTGTGTTACTGATGCACCTGTCTGTTGCAGGGTAGTGAATTCTGTCACATCAAGTGTCATTGAGTTGTATTGGTGTTACTCCTGTTAAGTCCAACGAAGTATATCCTACCAAATATATAGCCAAGAAGATGTGTTAGTGTTACACTCGTAAAGTGCAGAGTAGTGAATCCTATCAAATAAAGTGTCAGGAGTTGTGTTTGAGTTACTCCTGTTAAGTGTAGGTTGGTAAATACTGCCAAATCAAGTGCTAATAATTTTTTTTTTTTTTTTTCATTAAACAAATGTGTTGGCGGTTTTTCCTGTTTAGCGTACGGTTTCCAGTACTATTAAATCTAGTGCCTGGAAGTTATGTTTGTGTGTCCTTTCAAGTACAGGATAGTAAATTCTACCCAATTTTGTGCCAGGGAGTTATGTTGGTGTTTTGCCTGTTAATTTCGGGGTACCAATTCTAATGCCACGGGGTTGTATCGGAGTTCATATTTTCAAGAGCATGTTAGTAAATATTATTATACCCTAGTTCCAGGGATTTGTGTTCGTGTATTTTTGACAAGTGCAGCGTCTCGTTAATACTACCAAACGAAATGACAGGTGGTTCTGTTTGTGTTACTCATGCTAAGCGCAGGGTAGTGGATAACAGAAAATAATGTGCCAGGAAGTTTTGCTGGTGTTACACCCATTAAGTGCTCGATTGTATGTAATAACGAATCTAGTAGCAGGAGTTCTGTTAAATTAAATACTTCCAAATCTTCTGCCAGGGAGTTTTGTTCGAGTTGCTTCGGACAAAAACATAGTAGTAAATAATGTATTATCTAGCAGCAGGTAATTGTTTTGGTGTTTCACCTTTCAAGTGCAGAGCGATGAATACTACTAAATTAGTGCCATGCAGTTGTGTGGGTGTTTCACGTGTCAGGTACTGGATAGAGAATAGGCCTACTTCCAAATATATTGCCAGGCAGTTTGTTAATATTCCTTTTGTCAAATGCCGGTTAGTGAATACTATCAAATCTAGTGCCAGGGAGTTGTGTTTGTTTATCTCCTGCCACGTGAAGGTTACTGAATACTTTCAAATCTGGTGCCATGGTGTTGTGTTGTTTTTCCTTTCTGGTAGCAAACTAGCGGGCAGCCTTCTCGCCGAAAATTCGTCACTATGTAAAATCCAGTGGTGACCCTGTTACTTTATGACGTAATATTGCACATAAGTGTTGTTATGATATGGCCTAGCAGGCGGGCCAGCCGGACAGCGAGAGGTTTGGGCTGCAGTTAGGCCAGCGTTGGGAAACCACGGAAGGCAGCAACTCACCTCACCCCCCCCCCTTATCGTAGTGGCGCGGGATGAGAACAAGCACGCCAATATATAACGTCTTGTTACCAAGTAAACCAGGACACCAGGTATGTCATCCGCCAACGCTCGCCCGACGAACAGCAGTCCAGCTCGCCTCCAGGACTCGTGGGTCGAGTCCCGGCGCGGCGGGGGCGTGCTTGTTCGTCGACGCCGTCTACCTCATCAAGCCCACTTTCGGTAAGGTTGTCAGATCTAATTATGTTGCAGCAACCCTCAAATTAACATAATATATTAATAATCAGTAATATTGCGCTCCCTTCCTAAATTAATATAATACTTATAACCGTCTTTGTATTCAGAGTACCTGCTGTTGTAGTTCAGTAAATGCCGTTTAACTATAAATGTCTGAGTTTCTTAAACCTAAGTAATATCTGAATAAACCCACAGCGTAGCTACCATCTGAGGAAAAACCCCCTAAATAATAATAACTTATAACAGTAACCACCACATAAATAAAATCCTTAAATATTAAGTTTTGTAACACTAATTGGAGTCCGCGTCGGGTATTGTAACAGAGTGTAATGTAAACGCCCATATTTTAAAGTATTTTCTGCGCTAAGATTTTCAAACCGAAAAGGACTGCTTATTTTTTTGCCGATTTTGCACGGGAAAAAATTGTTTTGTGGCAACTACAAAATATTCTATGGCTATTCACCGTGCAAAATTTATTTTGTAGTCACCACAAAAACATTTAGTTGACACCACTAAAATATTGTGGCCACCACTAAATTATTTTGTGTTTGCTACAAAATAATTTTTCTTTCAGTGTGTCAGTTAGAAAATACGATTCAACGAGGGGTGGTTAAACAGAAATGGGATATGCACTCGAGTAACGTATTCTGTTACAACTACAATTCCTAAGCAGACGTAACTACGGACAGGAAAATTTCGCGAATTCAATGACCTGCACGATAGAATCAACTATCTTATGAATACTCAGGACCCGACCATTTGTCCACTAGCTGCTGCTCAGTGGAACAGCAGACAATGAACGAATAGACGGGACTTGAGTATGCATAGTACAATGGATTCTAGCCTGCAGGTGATTGAATTAGTGAAATTTTCTTGTCCCTAAACATAACGTATGCGAAGTTAAGGTTAATTCTACTACAGATTAGAAAGATCAATGTTAAAAGTTTGCCACAGGGAAACTTTCTGCCGATTGAGCGCCGGCATCATGAAGGGGTGGAAACTGACCTATCACAGAGCTTTCTTGAATTTTAAGTTACATTAAGTTTCTAATTTAAAACCCGAAATTGGTTTATTTTCACTTCATAACTAAGCTAAATGACATCTGCCATTTCCAAGCCTATTTGAATTTAATTTTACTACAGTTTCGTATGTTTCTGGTCCCTTAACGATAACAGCGAAACAAGCGACAGAAATTTACCTGTGCCAAGCTCTGCCATAAGAAAACACATTTTCTTTATAACCTGTAGTAGAATTAACCTTAGCGAAATTAACAGTTTTATAATAATCTTATAACGGCCTATGCTCTTTACACCGCTTCGGCTGCCTGAACATGCGGTCCCCTTAATGGTATTTCAAAATCTTACTATCCTACGTAGACCATTTAAGGTCTATTCGCTTTCGCTTTGCCCTCTAAAACAGCTCGAAATGATGCACTTGAAACACGGTATTAAAGGGTAAAGAAGCCTCCGTAACATTGAATATACGGCGATTAATTTGAACATATGCACAGTAAAATAAATTTTGTACTTTTATAAAAAGGTTTTTGAAAAAAAAATGTTTGTAACACTACAAAAATCTTTGGTAAAATTTACAAAGAGGTTTTGTAAAATTTACAAAAAACTTGTTCTTTTACGAATTTGTTTGTATATTTACAAATATTTATGCAAATCTACAAACATATTTTGTATATTTCTGGTTCATTTATAAACAGTTGTTTGTAGTGTTACATTTTTTTTAAAACTAGCTTCCAAAAAATTTTTTGTAGAATTACTACATTTTTTGTAAAATGTGATAGGTCTCCTAGGTTTATTTTGTTTCAGGTCTAAAAATATAACAATTAACTTTTATTTTACTAGCTCCCAAAGGTACTCACGATATTTGCAACCACTTTAAAAGGTTTCTGACATCTTACTTGTATTACCTGACTGATATGTTCTGATATTAGGTTACAATATTTTACTGGTAAATGTTACAATTTGTTTTCTGTGTGGCAACGTCGCCATTGGACTCCTGACGCGTGAAATGTCTGCTGGACAGGTGAGTCGAAGCTCTATAGATACTCATCGTTAGCAGAGTAACAGATCAACCGTCTGGGATGGGCTTGCCTTGAATGGTGTCTGAAATCATGGAACTAAATGTGTATTTTGATAAACAAACTACAGCTCTTCATCGTCACGTAACGGAAACCTACAGTCAGGTCATATAAATACATTTATATACATGCGGTACTCTGAGTGTGACGTGAACCTACGTTAAGTTTGTCATCATTGAAGAACCAAACTTCAAGAAACTTCACTTTAGCAACAGACCCCACTGGAACTCGTTAAATATAATCTGATAAAAAAAAACGTAATTTAACAACTAAGTGTACCGAAATTAGAAATTTCGATTTTTTTTTAAATTACGTTCAAATAGCGAGGTATAAAATATTTTTATTTTCGAACTGTCACAAAAATGTATTTTGGACATGTTAAATTAACCATTACTACTCAGCATAGTCAGTCAGCATTTCTATTCCTCATTCCCAAGTGAACTTCTGCAACCGAGAAACACACTAATTTGACTATTAAATTTAATGAGTGAAAATTGTATATAAATATTTATGCCTTGCGCCACACCATCTACATTCACAAAAAGAAACATCGCTCTTTGTCCGTGCTATCCGTACACACTTTCGAGTGATCAAATGTTTAGATATGCACTCCTCGGACATATTTTCTTGGCACCCGAGGTCTCCTGACTTAAATACTTTAGTACAGGTATTGGAAGCAGTGAATTGGTGCACATAAACCGTGAATCCTGCACTGAATAATCACAGATCATTTTGTTAGACTGTGCGGCGGACATGCATCCGCACGTTCATTTAAAAAAATCGTTTCCTAGATATTATGAATGTATGCTTGTATCCTCGTAAGTAATTTTTTTAGTTAAATTCGAACATTCAGAGCCAATCGTGACATGTAGGCCTATCAGGCCTTAATAGAATTAGTATGTTTAAGCGTGCTTACTAACAGTCATAATTTATACCATAATTAGTTAATAACTAATAATGATCACATATCTCGATGCTAATGACAATAAATAAATTTGACTTTTAAATAACTGGTAAGACGTTTTGTTATTTCTTTCTAAGCTTTATTCGTAAAATATTAATATGGAACTTATGTTACGACCAATTTTAACATAACTCCAAGATTTTATGGAATCCACCACTTTGCATTTCTTCCATTGCGCTATGAAGGCCATGGCATATTGCTACAGGCAGAAAAATTTCACAAGTTCTATGACGTTCAGTCTAGAGTCAATAATTATATATATACACACGAGATTCTGCTGTATCTGAGTTGAATGTAGTCTAATGAGTGACCTGACAGTTTAATTTCACACCGTGAAACACGCAATTATTTTATCATTTACATGCAAATTAGTTATTCGACTGGATTCCTTCAAAGCGTATCTAACAGAGACCGAATACCAATATCGTAATTAAATGTACGATTTTTCGAAGCATGTATTGTTCTTTATTTATTCTCGAAATTTTCCGCTCTCTACGCGTTTCTGGAGACATTTAAATATCGCGGGAAATGCTGACTTTTTGCTAGGCTTCGATATAACGTATCAATAACAGGCGTTCTTCTTTCGCTACTAGCGTGTCTCCACCTGAATGGGCCAATAACATCCCTGGTGCATCGCTACTATACATTTTTCATTCGTCTACTACGTAACCATCCTCCAATCAATCTAGGCGGGGGAGGCCTCACTGCTTTTAAAAATACGTTTGCACGAAAGATACTTACGATTTTTCACTGACTATACACACATCAGATAACCGCTCTCATCACGGCCAATGACGATGTTAAATTCTATGTGCAAGTTTTTAAATTCAACTGTTGGAATGTGTAAGCACATTTAAAGCTGTGAAAAAAACCTTTCTATGCCAATTTCGTTCTTTTAGTAATAATTTCTTATTTCATCAACTTTAAACAACGAAGACATGCCGGCTGTCGCATGTCGTTGGGATCAAGAGTCTAGCGGGAGAAGTGCATATACGTCTCAAAAGGACCCCCACTCCCACCTTCCCAGACCCACTTGTGCGGCACCTGCACATGGATGTGAGTAAATTAGTTTAGGTTTGTTTAAATTTAGTTTAGATTAGTATAAATTTGTTTATAAATGGTGCAGGAATAAACGAGTTCTTTGAAACCCTACTAATATTTTATTTACTTTAATATAATTAATACTTTCCTGTTCCTTTAAATGTAAGCAAAGCAGCGTATGCAGCAACCATAATGTGTACATTATACCGTACACAAAAGTTAACTTCTGAGGCCGTGATTAGATATGATGGTATATCGCGAAAATGTTTTGTGCCAACATACCCTTGAAAACGCTGTAGTTTTTTGCCATAACGTAGCTGTTTGCCCACCAATAAATGACAGCAAATATTAAAATATCAGGATTATTATTGGCTCAGCCAAAATAGGGAAACAACTCCACGTAAAAGCGAAAGCCAGTAATCTTTTGATGAGCTCAACGTGCGTTGAAATTCAGCAAATAGTCAAAGATAGTGAACGTCGTATATACTAGTTTCAGATATGAAAATTTGCTATGCTCTGATTCAAAGGTCGGTGTTGTTAGATTATCAAACTACACTAAACTTTAATACGCGGTGCTGCTTGTAACTATTGTTGCAACTGCGCAGAGCGCTTGAGATGTACTGTACTTAGCATTTTTCTCGCACGCTGAAGTGTAGAAGTGTACAGTTGTGAGAAGTCTTTCCAAAGCGTTAGCTCAACACACTTTCACTCAGTCAATTTATCAAATATTAATCAGCGGTGTTATTCATCATGTCCGCTGTGCCGTAACAATCAGAATGCTGACGCGCATTATCGAGCGCATGTATATCTGATACACGGTTAATTGGTCACTTTGAAAAGCCAATTTGTGTACCCTTCCGGAAGATTAGAAAGTTATTGTTGGGTTGACCCAATCATGGTTATTAATTTGCTTGTGAATAAGTATTGGTGATTATTTGGTACGCAAATGTATTGTAATAACGGACACTTATATTTAAATGAGAATATTTTCCAGAATAAACACCTGCGTTCCTTGGGTACACAAATGTCAGAACATATGTGTGCATACAAGCGTAGAGGCTATATGGAGAAAGTAATAATAGTATTGTTCACCTTTAAATATTTTCAATTGTTACGATGTTTTACATAAAAGAAGGAAATTTTATAACCTTCTCTGCAAAACAAAAGAACTAACTGCACGATTGCACAACTAGTTACTCTTTAGTAGTACGAAAGAGAATAAATGGGTGGTAGATCAACTGCACTGACTACGAAAGTTTTGTAATACGCTTTTCACTTTCATTCATTCAAGTAACAGATTGTGTGACACTGTAAGTGACTGGTAAGTATTGCAAGCGTACTGTTGATGCCTACAAGATTTTGAGTTTGAATATTAAAATTTTCAGTTCTACGGACGAGATAGTAAAACTCGAGCAGGTAATTCACTGCAGGCGGTTCACAACGATTTGAGAACTTTTGAAGCTGTTAATAACATGTGTAGAGATGATGGCATATCGCGAAAATGTTTTGTGCCAAAATAGCCTTGAAAACACAATCGCAACATATATGATTGGTAGAGCCACGATTTTGTTGCGAAAAGAATTTTGCATCATTTGGTTTCAATGTCTCGCGTGCACGTCGGCAGCTCTGCGTCACGGCTATTGGCAGCGTGTCTTTGCTCAGACCCGACCCCTCATTTGACTGCACCAATAACAATAAGGATATTGTGACGCAATAAGTCTGTGATTTGTCAGTAGAACCTCAAGACGTGTGACAGTTAAAACGTCCAATCACTGACCATGAAACAGAGTTGCGGATGTCAGCATAAGGCTTTGAAACCAAATGGTGCTAAAATCTTTTCGCCATAAAATCGTGGCTCTAATGATTGGGCGATATACGTTTGACACTACATAGTTGTCTCCAGACCAATAATAGGCATCAAATATTACAATAGTGGGATTTCTTATCGGATTAGTCAAATAGGGCAACAGCTCTACGCACAAGCGAAAGCCAGTAATTTTTTCATAAGTTGAACGTACGTTGAAGCCTATCAAACAGTAAAGTTTTCCCGCAATAAATGTATCATCTCTAAACATGCGCATCCTTGGCTTAGCGGAACGCTTTAACAAGCTCTTAGACGTGCCACTGTCAAGTGAAGTGACTCATTCATTTGGTTAAAAGTCTGGTCTTCAGTACTGTGAAGGCCGAGCAGGCTTATAAAGCCGGCCTCACATGACTCTCAACTCCGTAGCAGTTTCTCTGCCCATTTTCTGTTAGCATTTCTGCTTCCGTGTGAGCCGGGTTCCAGCACCCTCCTAAGAGATCGATCTCTGGACTTAGCAGATTCCGTGCACAAAAGATTGCCCGACGTAACAGAAAGTGTTCTACTTTCTCTGTTAGCATATATTTTTGATTTCTACCCATAAACCGCATTGGCCATTCGCAGCCGTTTTGTGTTGGTCTCATGACCATAACATTTCATGACAGATTCTGTTCGAAATGGCTTCGACATGACAAAATAATTAACGAGTGCGTGGTAGATAAATAAACGTTGAAAACAATAATTGATTTCTACGCTTTTTACGAAGCCCAAATTGATAAAATACTCAATGACAATCCTAGATAATGGTATTTGCCAACTTTATAAGTAAATATTTGTCCAGATTACTAATTCGTAGGGCCACGATTTTGTCGCGAAAAGATTTTTGCCCCACTTTGTTTTAGTGACTTACGTGCACATCGGGAGTTCTGTTTCAAGGTTATTGGCAGCGTGTCTTTATTCAGACACGTTTCTCATTTGACTGCACCAATCAGAATAAGATTATTGTGAGTCTGTACGTCTATAATTTGCCAAGGCAAGTGAGAGTAAAATCATCCAATCACAAACGATGTAGCAGAGCTGCAGGTGTGCACATAACGCATCGAAACCAAATGTTGCAAAAATCTTTTCGCCATAAAATCGCGGCTCTACTAATACGTTACGCGTGATCTCTTGCGCCGCAGTTAAATGCACGAGGTTCCGGCGTCAGAGATTGTGCCTCAGAAGTTCGCAAAACTGGAAACAATTTTGTTTAAAACGTTGGCTAAAACTATTGTTTAGGATTGCTATTGTTTAGTTTCCACAAATTGGCTTCAAGAAACCTACAGTTATAGATTAATGCTTTTAGTGTTGAATTATATACCACGCCCAATTAATTCATTTCGAAACACTGCTGGACTACCATAACCACATCATTTACTTCGTTTCTGCAGCCAAGGTCTAGTTCACCATTTCCGTTTGCTTTTCTCATTCTATTTCATTAAAATACAGACTCCCCTTTATAAAAATAGAGGTTAAGTTTCTTCTTAGCCCGTCACTTATCTTGTAAATACAGAACGTACAAGGAGGAATGAACAGTTTCTTCTGTAAAAATAACTACTGAATCAGATATTATGTCAGATGCTATACTCATGGTTATAACAGAAGGCAGTAGTAATTAGGCATCGTATGAGGCGGTGTTATCGCTGCTATTCTTGTCCTGGCCCTTACCCCTATCCACTCGGACCACTTGTCAGGTGCTGCTCTTCAGCAGCTCTGCCACATTGGCTGAACATGATTGGCCAAGGCGGTTGTGTAAACAGAACGTCGACCCGTCCAAGAAATATCATATTGCGGCGCTTCTTTAGCATTTTGCAAGTTTTAAAATTATTTCCTAAGTGGAATATAGTCGACTGGAGAAGGACGACACAAAAAATAGACAGACGAAAAATTAATAAAATACCAACAAAAATGGGTTGTGCGAAAAAGGCGTCAAATGGATGTCTGGATTTTGTTTTGTTTGTTTGTTTGTTTTTGCCGTCCTCCAGTCAACTATATTCCACTTAGAAATTAATTGTGTGTTGTTTATATCGGTTCTTGTCCTTGTGTCGTCTTCTGGGATATGACTACATTCCTTTCAGGATTTAACCTGTATGTTTTATGTGCGTTGAGTACAGCTTACTGGCTTTTCTCCCTTTGTTTTTTTGTTTTATTGTGGGTGTTCCTGCAATTCGGCAATATTCGCGTCAATGGCGTATGTTGAAACTTTTATGTTCATAATAGTACGGACTGGTAATGACGAACATTAGTTTAGTAGTGAAATATATATGAGTACAGAAGGAGACAATTGAAATGTTAGTGTAGAGTGAGTGACCTGAAGTGGAGTTTATAGACGGAAACTACCAATAATTTTTGTTTGTTTCAATTGCAATTAAGACCTTCATCGTTTTGAAACCCTCAACTACAACAATACGAAAATAATGTTTATCTTAGTTTCGCAGTAGTAAACATATATAACAAGATGTGTAGCAACAAAACACAGTTTTGTCGGTTGCAAGGTGTATCTGAGCACCTATACAATATTCAGACATTGCTACAACTAATATTATAAATTAATTTGTGGTTGAAAGTAATAACTTGTGTCCTCCGTTCTGTCGTACACTACTCTCTGAAGTACTCTTGGACGGAGCAAAGAGTACTGCTACGATTTCGTAACTAGTACTTCACCCGCTTCTTTGCCCTCGTGTGACACTCATACCAGATAATACTTACTTTAAGTCCATGATCGACTATTTCTACCGGTTTTACTATACATTTTTTTTTATTCCTAAACGAGAGCAGATATCGAAAAACTGTTCCTCAGTTTTCTTAAAAATTGTCTTTATTATGTAGTCAAAACTTTCTGCACAAAACTTATTATAGGTTTGGATAATTAGTTCATTAATTAAAAATTCCCTTCATTGTACAATTATCTGAAACCATTCTGTATTTTTTTTTAATGGGTTAACATAGTATACGCTGTTTTTAACTAAACTTCTGTTTTCCGCTAAGTGCTCTCGTTGTGGATTTAAAATATAATTATCTTAAAAGCCGTTGAACTGACGGATCATGGTCTTAACTGAAGGACCTATTTGTACACCAGATTAATGGTTCGACTACCAAGTATTAGGATAACCAAGCTGCTGGTTAAGATTATTCTAGAGTATTCCACGTATCCGTAGCTGCCCGTAAGAGATGCGACAGGCGCATGGACGGCGTTGCAGCGTTTCACGCGTATTATTTTTTACGCCAAACCGCTTAAGTTATTCATATTATGTTTACCTACGAAAATAACATACACTTGAAACCATGCTTCTATTTTTTCAAAAATGCAGCACGCTTGTTAGAAATATGATATTCGGGCCTCTCAAAATGGCTTAAAACGGGTTTTTTTTATACTGCTGTAACTCCGAAAATATTACCTGAATTCGTAAAGTGCAAAACGAGAGGCATGCGTTGGTCTTTACTTCATCTATTCAAAATAAAATATTGGAGCCACCGCTTAAAGTCCCATAGTAAAAAGACTACAACGGAAACCTGGCACGCCAGTTTGGCGCGCTGCGAATAGATGCGATATGCTTCTCGTCAAGCGTGGGACACTGGCTCTTATCGCTACGCTGTTCCCACGCGTCAAAGGTGGAAATTTGACACCGCGAAGGACTCCTCTGAACACACTGGGTGTTCAAAAAAGTTCGTTATAATAAGCATACAACGCCTGGTTTAAATTGGAGACGGAAATGTCGGTGGCAAACTGTTGTACGATGTCATTGTACGCTCAAAATATAGCAACACTGCATGAAGAAAGTCCCCTCTTGTGATCCACGTCCAGGTATGTATGTTACTTCCAGCAAACGTAGGATCGTGTTGGGACTGCTCGGGAATTGAACCCGCGCCTATAATATGTATGTCAGAGCAGTAGTAGTAAGATAGCATCTGTGAAACGCAAAATGATAGGTAATCGACTGCTGTGTTGCCACATCGTGCACGAAAAATGTCATCGTACATCATTTTTTTCACTGCCATTTTCTTAACGTATTTGAATGTTTCATGCAATGGGACAGAATGACAAGCTGTATTATTGTGGACATACACCATTGCAATGTTATGTTGCAATGCGTATGTCCACAATAATACAGCTTGTTACCATTTTCTTCTCCAATGTATACCCGGATTCGCGTGGCCTGCTTATTATGCTGCAAGCTATAGCCAAACAGACTTCAAAGGGGTGTTATAGCCTCTTACATGTCAAAGGGCATTCAGAAGGTATAAATAACATGTGTGATATAAAAACTGGTTTACCTCTAGTACAACCAGTTATGATAGTAGCCTCAATTACATTTTTGCAAGATTATCTTGGAGCCAAGTGCTACGGGGGAGTTTTAGCAAGTTAAAGTTTCGCAGCAACAATACTGGTACCCCAACTTTGAGCTTAATCTTGTGAGTTGGTACATACACCAGTTCGGATGTTACTGCTGAGGAACTTCACAGGGTAATTGGTCAGGATAATCCATTTTTACAAATTTGTACATACTCAATTTCTACATCTTTGATTGACTTCGTAAAAGTATCTCTAATTTTGTAAGCCTTGTAGAACATGGGTGTCGGAAAGGCAAGTTTGTACACCGTTAAACGAATTTCGAACCCAGAGCAATTCGAACCCCAGACTGACTGCGTCAAATAATGTCGAAATTATAGCTAAATAAAATATTAATTCCCAAGACACATAGAGGTTGTACAACATTACGTACCGACAGGATTTCAAATGGTTACTCTTCACTCTGAATTAATGTTTTCTCGACAACCGTACTTGCTTTTCTGTCGTCGGCTTTGAACTGTTTGCGCATAAAGTTTGCACCGTCATTATTAGTTTGTTCAACCCAGTAGGGAAAATGCCAAGGTCATACAATTGATAGCAGAACCAGTATTTTAAAGCATAAATTACCACGATATTTATTCGGCTTTAAGAGATGTCGCAGATGATATATTTTGTATTCCAGCGTAAACACATTTGTGACGTCATGTTCCCTATACTATAAATTATTTCCGTGCTGTAGAAGCTTGCAGCGAGGGACAATTTTATATTAGCAATACGGTTGTGTTCATGGCTGCAACAGTTCTGTTTCTAAGCTTGCAAACGTTGAACAAGTAAGAGACAATCGAATTTAAAAAAAAAAAAGCGTTTTCATTCTGTTTAAAACCTTGAATTTAAACGTCTTCGAAGCAGGTCAACTCTTAAAACCATTACGTACAATAATAAATTCTTGAGAGTTAGACGAAAATGCACCGGTTTTTGTAAGCAAATAAATAAATACATGGAACATAAATTACGCATAAATGTTATCTGAGCGCGTGAGCTGTTTCTTACCGTGCTGACGATCTCTAGAGCTGGGGCGTTGCGTGGGCGGAGATTAGGCCTATTTACTAATGAATTTTCTGTTCACTTAATTGCGATCACGCAGAAGTATCCCCTGGCAAAAAAAAAAAAAAATTCCATGTTACCTTTGGAAGCAGGTAATTGTCCTTAACTTAAATTGCGTGTTAATGAAAAGTAATTCCTATGTTAATGATGTTTGCTGCATTTAAATATTTAAAATTCTGGGACAATTTATTTTATTTGTATGTCATCATAGGTATGAAAAACAAAGTCACTTCGACATTTGTACAGAATTAAGATACTGAGGACTTTTAAAAACACACTGCACAACTCCTCCATTACGTGAAAGTAAATTTCTGAAAATCCTCACATAACTTTTAGGCGTTTGTATATGTATCATTTTGAAGCCGAAACAATATTGTTATTACAATGTCTTCGATTTTGAGAATCTCTCGCTTAGAATGCAGTACAGAGTTATTTGGACATTTACTCTCTCTCTTTACAAAGCACGGTAACTGCCATAATTACTATCCTTATTTCGGAGCGCACTGTTGCCAAAAATCCAAAAATTTCATTTTGTAACTTAGATCTTTAAACTTTCGCATATTGTACAGCATCAAAGCGCGCATCGGATAATATATTTGTTTCATAATTTGCACCATTATAAGGGGTTTTAAAAATTCGAAAACAAAAACATTGTACTTTACTGTTTTAATGCATCATTGACTACACCATATCACGAGTTAAGAATTAGAAGAAAAATAGCATTAAAATTGTATGGTGCGTAATGTCATATAGCTGGACGTCAACGAAAAATTCAGAAGACAAAAAGTTTTCTTCCTTAATTGTATAGAAATGTTTTCTAGCCTTGTGTGCGTATGCTTACAGAATGAAACATTAAAATGTTTGTCAGTGAGAAAATTTTTTATTAGTGAAGTTAGATGGGGGATAGAATGGAGAAAGTTGTTCATTATGAACTGAATTCATTTTTAAAAGAAACGTCACTACAATAGCTTTAACCATTCTCTCGTTTAAAGCGTAAAATGTGTTGCGTATTAGGTCAACGCGCTCGCACACAAACCAAGACATCTGACGGGCTCTCGAAGTTCCGTTATCTTTACTGATTGT
>PNEQ01005750.1:88877-99993 GCA_003012365.1 Medauroidea extradentata
TTTTTTTTTTTTTTTTTTTTTTTTTTTTTTTTTTTTTTTTTTTTTTTTTTTTTTTTTTGCGCGCGTGCCTCGCGGCCGCTTGATGTGTTTTGTCCAGTGACTGATTTCGGAGCAAAAATTTCGTTAATGTGGGATTTTTTTGGTTAACATTTATTTGTAAGGAAGGAAAAACACCCAAAAGCACAATGTAAATAGGCTACGACGGTGTGACACAAATATTGTGTTTAATATATTCCAGCATTTTTCATACACGTACTATTAACGCAATTAAGAAAGCATTCGAATTAACCAGCTCTTCCAAGCAAACCATTTACGCTCTTAGGAAGAAATAACAGCAATATGGTACTTTTAACATTCCAGCAACATTGAAACCGAAAATGAAAGCCAAACAAAATTCCCCAAAATAAACATAAGACCATTATCTATCATCCTCCTTGAGAGATAGTTATTATAATTTTCGATTAATAAATATTCTTTATTATAAATAGTACTTAAAATAAATATAACTTATAAAAATTGGTCACCTAGTTATTTGCAAGGTTTTTACTTCGTCTTCGTTTTTTCAGGCAATTATTACCTGGTTTCGAATAATTCGATCATTGACGAAAATTCAGTTCAGTATATTATCAGCTTAAACGTAATGTTTTTGCCTTGAAAGAACAATGTAATCACAGTAAAACGAATTTAAACAATACTGTAAGGCAAATTTATCTGTTCTCGATTTGGCTTAAAAAATTAGCGTCACAAAAGTTGTATATGATCGTTTACATCACGGCCAAACGTTCGTACTCTTATGATTAATAAAATTCATGCCACTGTAAACGTAATTTCAGCAAAACTTATTAATTAAAAATCAGTCGGAATTTTCCAGTTTCTACGGGATATTTGGTTTTCTATCTTCGATTTCATAATTATCGACATCACCTTGATCACATTCTTGTCTTCAGACAAAATCATTCACATTACCCCAACCACATTCCTGTCTTCAGACAGACGCTACTCTTATGAACGAAACCTTGCGTTTTATTGTATCTGTAATGATTAAAAGGTATGTAATAATTATTTTTTACGAATTACTATTAATCTAATGAATTCATATCAGTGGGGCATGTGAACTGATTACGTTGAAGTAATATAAATATGTGATTATATACATATTTTGAAGCGTAATGTTATACAAATTACAATATATCAATTCAAAAAATGTAAAATACATTACTTTTTATTAAAAATTATGAAGGAGTACGTCTCCCGAACTTCGTAACGTGGCTGCAATATGGCAACTGCGCGCGTCATAAGCTCTGTACTGCAACCTACGATTTTGATGCTCTCTCTCTCTCTCTCTCTCTCTCTATATATATATATATATATATATATATATATATATAGTGAGTTAATATAAAACACATTTTAATTCGTTTGACACCTCTTTGCTCTTTGAAAAAATCGGAAACCACTTTATTGACATTTCTGTAAGTATCCAACTGAAGTGGAAATTTCAACGATATCTCGTTCGGTTCGAGTTACATCAACGATTAGTTTACGAAAAATACTTCTTTCTATTAGTTTTTATTTAAGGAAAAACTGGAAATTGGTTGCTAGATCTCGACGTGGTAGATTGACACACATGCTTTATCGTTAACACATTTCACGTCTGTTCACCAACTATGCGTCGAATTTACAAATTTAGTGACGTTCTAAAATTAAATTTTGTATTTGATTGTTCGTGGCCTATTAAATAAAAACAATGACGATAGTCAGTTATTTAAAACATGTTTCACGCATTTTTCACCAATTTTCACCCTCTTAACTGACGAATTTCCGAAAAAAAAATCGTGAAATTCCTTTTGGGTAGTTAAGTAAACATCATTCTTGGGTAAAAAGACGTTAATAGCTAAACGGTAAACGAGTTCGGAATAAGTACTGGCGTAGACACCGTCTTGAAGCAAAGGAAACTTTGACATCTGTATTGGTTCGAAACATATAATAAAATACAGTTCAATTATTTTCACCCCTTAATAGATAGAATTTTAAAAAAAAATCTTGAAATCGCAAATGTACATTTGTATAAGTATTACATATGACTGTCACATTGAAATTAAAATCACAGAAACCCATCGGGTTCGAGTAATATGAATGAATTATAGAAAACATGTTTAACCCATTTTCATTCCCTTAGGAGTCGAATTTCGATAAATCCCTTTTTACAGCTTGCCTTGCTCTTAATGGAATCCAAACTAATTTTTTTCTAGATTTTGCGGTTCTCCAGTGTCTTGATATGTCAATAAGTCAGTGAATGTTTATGTGTGTATGTGTGTTTGTATATGTATATATATATATATATATATATATATATATATATATATATATATATATATATATATATATATATATACACATAGGAAATACCAGCTTATTATTTTTAATTGGAAAGAGGATTCATTAACTCGCATACGGTTAAGCGTAATGTAAATATAAATGGAATACCTTTAAAATAATTGTTTTATAATGCCTTTAAAATTCTTCACGGTACAACTTACAGAATAATGTCACAGTAAAAAAGCAGGTAGAGTCACCTGAAGTGTGCAAGGTAATATTTCATAATTTATTTTACATAAACTTTGTGTTACACTAAATGTAAAATTAATGCACTGGACAGTCAAATTCACAAATACGACAGTAAAATGTCTCGAACACACAAGGTGAAATTATTTAACGACAGTCGCAAAACTGCGTGTGCATCAAACGTTCAGTGGAAAGTTCGATGCATCAGTACCATACGAATGAAAAAAAAAAGCTTCCTAAAAACACTTAAATGTGTAGTAAATTACTGATAAATTCACACAGGTTGTAAAAGCTTGAGTACAACTCTGTATGATAATGTTTAAATAACGTGTTACGGTCTGTGTAACAAACACAATAAAAATAAAAGAAACTTGGGTACCTATATTTGACCATGTATTTTATTTAAACTAATTTTTTTTAATAATATGGAAGTATGGAGAATATCCTTAAGAATTTTAAAGTTAATTATCTGAAATTGGAATATTTCCTTTAATTACTCGCTTTAATGTACTTCACATGGGCGGTAATTTTTTTTACTTGTGTTTTTTGTCATATTGCATTATTTTATTTTTCCTTTTTTAAAAGTCTGAGGGTAAAATTATTAATGTTCTTATTGGAGAGGAAATTCTGTTTACCTTGCGCTTCGGTAAATTAATATAACGTCCGTTATGCTTAAGTATTTTCAATTGTTACAAAATAAATACGTTATATTTTCGTTAAATAGAGTTCGTTTTGTACACGGTACATGTGAGTACAGTTTCCTCTTACGTAACAATTTTAGTCAGTTCAGTTTTCTCGTAAAGACGTGTTAAAGTTAAATTTGCATGTTACGCTGCTATGCAAAAAGTAAAACCCAACTGACTTGCTCTAATGAAATACTTCACAGTGTAATATCGTGGAATGAGCTACATAACCTAACATTTATAAACCCACAACGCAATATTTTGAGTCTTACAAGAAATCGCAAACAGAAAAAGTTGCAAATGCAGCATAAAAAATTTTAAAAGTTGTTCATTATGAAGTTTTCTAACATTACGTTACGCAGACCATCGCATGTTTTTCACTGTGAATTATTTCGTTTAAGTATGTAAACTGGTATTCACTATTTGCACGGCAGCGTGACATACAAATTTTAGACTTTGATTCACCGTTATGAAAAAATTATGCGAACTAAAATTGTTTCGTTATAGGAAAGTGTACTTACGAGTATTGTCTACAAAACTAATACTTTTTCGTAAAAATATAAAATTTTTACAATAAACGTATTTGAACAGTCCTATTGGGCCTCATTTATCGTAATTAAGTCGACAGTCCCAACTTCATCACGTTGTAGGTGGCAGATATGCCGAGCGATGTGGCACAATGGTTATATGTAACACTGTCGAAAATGATTTGTTAATTTACCACATTAATGTATATTATGGGACCCTGAACATTAGCTTGTAAATATGGTAATATTTTGGCATTGCTACTATAAAAGTCTGGTAACATAGCACATTTTTTACTGCTGCTTAAATATGGGAACACCACCACTGGCGTATGGGAAACAATTTTGCCATGCTCAAATTCTTCTCACTCATTTACATTGGTGTGGTAAATTAACAAATATTTTTACTGTGTAGCAGATATGGTTAAATTGTTTCCCATACAATAATTGTAGCGGTTTTATATACTTTTTAGGAAACTTGCGTTGTTACGCTTGAAACAATGCTGATTTTTAGTTCTATGTGCAAGTCGAAGCAGGGGTCTCAAACTGTGTATGGGTTAAAATATTTCCAATGCAATTTAGGATAGTATTTTACAGTGTATACTCACATTAGAACCAGTTAGATACTCGACACCTGTCACCTTTATTTCAGTTTCCCACAAAATCGATCCATACGAATGCTGTGATGTTTCCTTCAGGGCCTGGACTACAACCATTCCCATCACCAAGTTTTTAGTTTTTATTTTACCAGATATATATTTTTTTTATTTGAGACTCAAAATGTGACAAAATTTTGCTCGTATGAAACTTTTTTTTTTATTTCTCATAGTTTTCACGTAATCGCTCGTTCAAGTCAAAATTTACACGTACCATTTTCAGGACAATACTAAAACCAACTAACATATCAAACTGAAGAAAAAAAATATCATAGTGGATAAAGATGTTTCAGGCTACAATTTCTCGTGAATAACTACAAAGAATTTTTTTTGTATTCAATTAAAAATGCAAAAATTTAAAATAAACATTTTAACAATAAAATATTACTTTTTAAGAAATACAAAAATATTTTATTTTGTGGTTTAACATAGCTGAACTTGTTTCCTATAACTTTGTTATTCACTGTGAATTTTTCGGATTGGTAAGTGAGTTGATTTTAGTGTCGTCCTTAAAACAGTTACATGCAAATTTTGACGTCAACGAGTCCTTACGCAAAACCTATGTGAAATAAAAAAATATAAGAGCCAAATTTAATCACATTCTATGTAATTTAAGGAAAAAATATCTGGTACAAATATAAAAATATAAAAAATGTGGTGACGAAAATTGTTGCAGAACGCCATGACTAGTTGACTTCTCTCCCAGCCTTGTCCTTGTGTAAAGTCGTGTGTCACCGTCAGTAATGAGCTCGATGTTGAAGAGATGTTAAGGCTTACTGACATAAGTAATTCGCGATAAACTTAGCTATTTCAAAGACTATATTGTCAAGAATATTATTTTAAAAATATTATTATTGTTACCTCAAATGTTAACTTTTGAGTCAGATATATTCTATACACTTTGATTGTTAAGTAGGTTGCTTTGTTTACGTTAAAAAGTGAAAGGGAAACTATAAATAATCTGAAAAGAAATAAGTAACTAGTGTTTCAAAAATGCTCACTTTATCCCTGACCAGCTATACCAAAGCTGGGGTGTAGTTCCAGACACGGCACTCCGCACGTCCTTGACTCTCAGACGTCCTTGTACGTCTTGTTGGTGGAATGACCCGTGTGTTTGCAACGTACAGACAGGTCACGTTTAAGAGTTTGTTCACAATTAAAATACTTAGACGCGCGACATTTTACATAACAGTAGAAACTGTACGCGACTAGAAACAATGTGCAAAATTAATTAACAAGTGAATTCTTACTGTAACGTTTAGTCAATAACATTCTTTTATGTATTCGTTGCACCATGGAATACATCCGAAGGCCATTTTACAATACTTGAAGTGGGATTTTATTTGGAGATAATAGGAAATACAGAAACAAACCCCAATAATCTGCACAGTGTGAAACAATTACTTACAATATCATGTATTTTGGAAATTAAAACCACATGGTGGACATTCAGAAAATCCTTTGCTCTGATTGGTTATCCTCCTATGCATGCTACATAAGAAATAAAATGTTGCCATTTCATATGTCAGCGCACGACCAATTGCGAGGAGTTGTGAATCAATGCACATTAAAAACTGTTTCTTTGCAACAAAGAAGTATTTTTTCTGTGATGATGTTTAGCTTGCGGTGAAGAAATGTTGCCTTACAGCAATAAAAAATTGAAAAAACTTATGTTTGGTTCTACTATAGATTTTTTATAAAAGTTTTCTTTGAAAACAATGTAAGCTGCTTTGTAGCAAACATGCGTTTTTCAGTATAAAGCTAGTATTGAAAATACCACAAGTAATTTCACAAAAATAATTTATATTAAAATACCTTAATTGTAACCCAAACTTTTGTTACCTTTGCTGTAACATTTATAAATTTTTTTTTTTTGCTGTAAAGTTATATTTCAGTGGCTCATATTTAAAGAAATATTTCCTTTGTAGCAACAAACATTTTGCCGTGTCAAAGAAAGTGTTTTTAGTGTGTAAGTTCAAATACGTGGATATCTGTTCTTGTGCGTAGACCTATGTTCTATGCTTCCTGTTATTTTTGGCAATTTTGAATCCACCTTAAATAAGGATTGATCCCTACCCTTGTAAATGTGTCCGTTTTTTCTCAGTAACTTTTGCTTCAATGGATTTATCAACATTTTTGACATGACAGGACATAGATAAAAACTTATTCAATTTTCTAAAATTGCTGCAACCTTAATAACAAATTATTGTATTTAAAAAAAATTCTGAAACTGAAAATAAAAATTTAAAAAATTCAACAATGTTTTTTTAATACAAATAATTTTTATTATTTATTTTATGAGCATGCCATTGTAGCCTGCAATATCTTTAAACCTGTGATTTTTTTAGAGTTTGGTATATCAGTTGGTTTTAATGCAGTCCTTTAAACGGAAACATGCAAAATATGACTTTAGCAAACCATTACGCGAAGTCTATAAGAGATAAAAAAATTTCATAAGAGCCAAATTTAGTCACATTTTGTGCCTAAAATAAGAAATAAATATCTGGTACAAATAAAAAATTTAAAATGGTGATGAAAATTGCGGTAGACCGCGCGCTTAAGGGTGGGCCCGAGTTTCTTCGCATTTAATGTCAATTATTTTTTAAAACAAAAATGGGAGCCGATATCGTATAATCGCTTCGTAACTTTGTTATGATTTGTTTAAACTGCATACTCTAATTTTGTCGAGTCAGAAGACTGCAAAATAGTTGCTAATTAGTTAATTAACGAATTTTCATTTTAATTGATGAAATAGCTTTACTCATCATACTGCTTGTCTCGAAAAATTATATTGCATAGTAAAACCAATTTGCATAAAAGTACGAAGCAATTTTACGATATTGACTCTCGTATGGATTTAAAAAAAGAATTCTCTCGAAAGCCGAGAAACTCTGGCCCAAGCCCTTAAGGTTGTTCAAGTGGGGAAAAAACATAATTTTATATTTGTATGAAATAGTGTTAGTTTTGTACACATTACTTGAGAGTACATATACCTCTAACGGACAAAAAATTAGCTCATCTAGTTTTCCCGTAATGGCACTTCAAAGTCAAAATTTGCGTATTTTTACTTCATACAAAACTTGAAAACCAGTTAACATAAAGAAATGAAAAAAATCATATCAAAACTACGCGTTACTGTCTATGGCCTGTAGCATTTAAGACCCGTTACAAAAAATGTTTATGTTAAATAAAAAATTTCAAAATTAAAATTTTTTTTGGTACTTTTAGAAATTTATTTTAAACACAGAAATATTTTATAATGTGTTTGTATATGCTTCAAGCCGTAGACGGTGACGTGTAGTTTTGATGAGATTTTTTCCATTTCATTATATTTACTGGTTTCCAAGTTTTGTATGAAGTAAAAATATGCAAATTTTGACTTTGAAGTGACATTACGGGAAAACTAGATGAGCTAATTTTTTTCCGTTAGATGTTAATGTTCTCTGAAGTAATGTCTACAAAACTAACACTATTTTATACAAATATAAAATTATGAATTTTTCCCCACTTGAACGCCCTTAAGAGTTACTGTCGAGTAGTCTTGAAGCGGAAGACAAACGTCCGTGGAGCGCCCGCCTAGTGCTTAGAGGCTATGAGACCAGTGATGAGCGAGCAATATTCAAACTTAAGGGTGCTCGGTACGGTATGCTAAACAGCGAGAAACATATGTACCGTTATTGAACATTATTGAGGGAATGAATGAAGTTAAAGCATACCGTTTTCGGAAGTAGGTGTCGTAAAGTCGTATAATTGTCTAAGACATTTGACGTATATAAAAATCTTTTAACTTTGTTAAGAAAAAAATCTGAAAAATAAGCCTTTTTTTAGTGATTTAGTTAATTGTAGTAGAGAAATGCAGCATGAATAACACATAAAACCATGTCTTAGACTTGTTCCTTACCATGCTGTATAGCATGTTGTAATCTGAACATTTCTGGAATAACTATTATACTGTAAAACAGTAATTAAAACTAAATAATTTCAATTTTTTACCCGACGAAAACAGGACCTCTGCTTGTGGAGATATGTTGCTTCTATCCCCAGTACCTTGAGTGAACGCGGAGGAGTTATGAGAGGACAAGAAGTGGCAACTCATGTTACCAAAACTGACAGGGATTATCTGCAGCGCCCGATCTATCAGCTAGAGCCAGATTCTCACGAAAATGCCATGAGTCCTACGGTAAAGACGAGTGAGGAGTTATTTTATTCAGTTCTGTTTTTGTGTAGGTTACGAATATTATAACGCATAAAACGAAATTTCAATGTTGTTACTTTTATTTCGATTCCTGGGTTAGCATATTCGTATTCTACAGGAAATACTGAATAAAATGATACCTCACTCGTCTTTACCGCATGATTGAAGCCATTTAGTCACTCAGCTGATAGACTAACAAGCCTGTTCCCTTGTTTCAATTGGTTCATTACAAGTTTACGTTTAGAAAGTTCTACGTTTTGAGGATACATATATTGAAAATTGCGTACAAATTATACAATACAAATAATTAAACTGCTCGGTGTTGATCAATTTATTCTTCAATACACTAGATGTAAGAATTTAATATTTTGACAGCCGATGCTACCAATATTTTTAACACGTGCCAAACACGTGGCAACCATTTAAAACAACAGGACGTGACCGTATGACCTGATGAAGCAGTAGTGGCAGCCCTGATCAACAAATCGGTTAACTTCCATCGCCTACGTTGAAAGTAGTGTACATTATACATGAAAAATTAGTAAGCATTTCGGAGGAAACGTAATATAATAAAACGGCTCCGTATCCAGCATTAGTCAGTTAACTATTTTATTCTATCCAAATAGCATAATTTTATAACTAATTTACAAACAACCGCATCGTTATCAGTTGACCTGAAACCAAAACAAAGCACGGCCATTTGCGAGTGTGAAAAGTTACCGCATTCGCGTGTGTTTGAAACTCTTATAATGTGGTACTGTATTATTCTGTGCATATATTTAATATATTGTAATGCAGGGATTATGAAACCCAGCCTGTAATCGCCACTGAGATATGACGTCCGGCAACCAAAACAAAGAGCTGCCATTTGCGTTGCGAGTGTTTGAGCTTCTCGTGTGTTCGGTACGTTTGAGATTCTTGTACGGTGTTATTTTAATATTTTGTGCATGTATGTAATTGTAATATATTGCAATGCAGGGATTAAAATACGCGACGTGTAATCGCCAACAACAACGGGATATTAAGACGTGATTCGAAAGACAGTAACTTCAGCTGGCATGTCTACAAAAACAGTCGCTAAATAAATAGTAGGTAATCCGTCCAGAGAAAAGTGCTACATAAAATTTAAAAAAAAGTTTTACCCAACTTTTATTTCAACAGAATTTGTTGGTGAATACTTACGGTTCATGTTGTAGTCCCATATGTAAACATGCTTTTTTCAAGTCGCCGACTCAATAAATTCTTTTTGTAAGAAAAAGTCCATGTTTTTTTAATCAAGTAAGTGGTTATTATAAAGTCCACGTGAGATTTTGTGCATGTCAGCTGCAAAAATTTAGGCCTACATATTACCGAAATAAACGGCCAGAAGACGTACGCCTGTATATTTCCCGGTCGTTAAAGTGCACCTGTTCAATGATATGTGTTAATCAACAAAATTATTTAAAGCTGATCTGGGCAATTAGGCCTACCCATGTTTGTTTAATACTTACGCTTTTTATTTGTATATTATTTCCGTTTAGGTTATGGGAGCAGAAATTTTGGCTATATAGTGTATAGTCACATGACTATAATAACACTGATATTTCGAAGGCAGGCCCTACAACAAAAGGTAAGTTTGTCTAATAGTCTACAACTGGAAACTTAAACTAGGCCTATACGGCTTTACTATCTGATAGTGTAGAACCAAATTGAAGGCAACACGACGAATAATTGTAATAATGATTGCATGAATTATTATATTTATTATTTAAGTTTAAATATGTTTGCTTGCACTGTCATAAGCTCTTGCAACTTCAGTTTTGTTGCAACCAAATAAGCTACTATTATTTAATCTTTTTAGATGTTAAGTAGAAAACATAAGTTGCCCATACATGTTTGTTTATTTTTGGTAACGTCATTAAATGTTACAATTTTGATCATACCTAGGAAAATATACAAAAAATGTTCAATTTTAAATAATTGTAGTAGGATATCCATTGCTGTAATATGAAATAATTCCATTAACATTGCCCACCTAACACTAGTAAGATTAATGTGAAGATGGTATTGAAAATAAATTATTTGTCTGAGATCTAAAAAAAAATCCAAAGAAAATCACAACACACTTTGGGTGTTATTGCAATCATAATATACCTTAACTGTTGACATGTTTCGGTTGTCAGCTGGAAAGCACACGGTGGTGGAAGGATACATAATGTTTTTGTTTACATTGTCCTACTTTTTTATGATCTGTCAAATAATGGAATTCTTACACGGTATGGACAGTAGAAGAAAATCATTAGAATAATAGCTAACATAAGAGTCCCTAACTCATCCAAATCCTAATTATAGAAACCGAAAATACACTGCCGTCCTTGTAAATGCATGAAACTGTTACTTTCGCAATTAAAAATGTCAAATTTTTCTTAACAGCCTAGAGTTCATTTTGGTAAGCACTTAGGACACAACCCCAACCTTGCAGAACACGGCCTCATTAGCACTGTAAAACTCCCT
>PNEQ01005752.1:0-32265 GCA_003012365.1 Medauroidea extradentata
CGTTCAATTCTGACACACAAAAACTACAAGGCAGATCGAATTAGTGCAATTTACATGTAGTCTTTAAAAGGGGTAAAATTGCAGTTCGCTTTCCACGTAGGTTCCTCTACAATATCAGCTGACATATCGTCGGTATACTGCCAAAAGTGATTAAGTCATAAATGCTATTTCGTTTAAAAACAGTAATAAATTGTAGATATTAACAAAAATGTGGTATGTTACTATACTGTAACACAACAGTACGACACGACGAATAGACTTTAAACTTGGGCAATTGTTCGTGAACAACATATACATATTCCTAGCATTTTTATAATTTTATCTCATTTTGACATTGTCACTTTTGGCAGTAAACCGACGATATATCATCTCACTAATCTCAGGTTTGGGGCACCAAATACGTTTCCGCGAAACATTACTCTCTGAAACTTTGTAATGTCAATAAAGTTAGTGAATATTTTGACAATATATAATTGAGGGCACCGTCACCAATGGGTGTGCACAGGGTAAACAGATGTTTCTCATTCGATTAACCTCTTACCTTAGATGTCTGCAACTACCATAGAACGTCAAATTGGCAGTTTTATAAATAAGGCCCAGGCGAAGTCGCTGTTAGTGGCAGGGACAAACTTAAGACTGCTTTTCGCATGGACAGCTATAGCTACTTATCCTTCTGCAGAATTAGTTCAACTAGCCGCTTAGACATTCTAACACTTGATGACTGAAGTACCAATCTTGTGTACAAAGAGGTTTTTCAATTAAAGTAAATATTATCAGTTACGAATAATACTCGCGAGCAAAGCCGCGGGGCACTGCTAGTTATATATATAAACATAGCATATTTCATCAACATCGAGGAACACGTTTATCGAACGTCCATTGTTAATACTAGTGTTAAGTTGTACCAGAAGAGACGTGAATTGGGTCAGCACTTAAATAATTAGCGCTGGTGAGGTGTGACATGATGTATGGAGCAGTGCCGGAATGAAGGAGCGGCGGAGGAGACGGGAGATCCCTGAGAAAACTCGCCGATCAGCGGTATCGTCCGGCCCTATTCCCACATGCGGAAATCTGGGGACCGACCACTTCGGTAACCGCTGCCCCAGTTGTACCAGACAACGTCACTGACATGTGTCACAAATTATTTTCAAAAATATATTTTATCCATATATAACTTTAAAGTCACGATATTTCCGTACTTTTTAAACCAATGAAGGCTCGTTAAAATAACCAGCAATTTTTTTAAAAGCAAATATGTAGATGTAGTTGGCAACACTGCTGGAAATGGTTTTCTTTCGGAATCTGCAGATGCGCGCCGGGGATTACGGGAAGGGATGATAAATCCCTTGGAGGGGTTTTGCGCACCGGGTCCTGGGTTATCGGTAAACGATCCCTCACCAGTCGCCGCGTAATAAAAGAAACCTGAAACAGACAAAAATTCCGCAGTCGCGTGGCCTCGGTGCTGACGAATGGCCAGCAGCAGGCTCCTCGCGCGCGAGGGACTCGCGGGCGTAATTGCTTTTTGAAAATTCCAGGCAGAGGAACTGCGGCCTGTGGCGTCGCCCGAGAAGCCAGCAGTTTTCCTTCCCGCTACAGATAGAGAGAGAGACGGAACCAGCCGATGTGGAGAGACGGAAACAGCCGATGCGGAGAAACGGAAACAGCCGATGTGGAGAGACGGAGACAGCCGATGTACCGCCGGACGGTGAGAAAGATGGCGCGAGGAGAGACATTTCACCTGCATTTTATTAACGGCCTTCTGTCGCTGCACCGCGCGGGAAAAAACGCGGGCGGAAGTTTTTTTCCCGCCACAACCAACCCCCCACCCCCACCCTAGCATCTTCCTCTGGAACCATCCAATCCTGCGCCACAGGCCCGGCTGCCTTATGAATGTGGCATTTATTGCGGCATTATTGCGCCTGCGCACGATGAATGTACTCCCGACCGGGTGTTTAAGCGCTGCTTTCCATGCGCCGTATTTCAATAAACTCGCCGGTATGCCGCGCCTCCCGAATACCGTACACACACGTTTGCATTTATAGTGCTTTTGTTTAATTCGCGCCTGAAATGGGAGAAAAATAAAATTCTTGTGCAGGAAACGAAACGAAACATTTCGTAACTCTTGTGTTACACACACTATAACTTAAACACGGCGGTTTTAATATTTGGAGAAAGGGAATGGCACAGCGTGTTGAATACATATATAATACGCGCGTATATCTTCACATTTATGGTTGGGCTAAAATATGTGAACACATTTATTCGCTGCTATTTTGCTACGTAACAAATGCGTTAGTCACAATTTTAATCAGAATTTCGTCATATGAAGTACCGTTTTCAAAATTTACCAGCGAATACCCATCAAAATACTTAAGGGCTAGTTCCCAAGTTTTTTTTCAGACTGGTGCCAATAACTCAAATATTTTTTAACCAAACGTTTTGAAAAAAATTGAGTCAATGTGCAATCACACGATGCACAATACTGTGGACGCGGTTTTCAAAATAATGTACCATTCGTCAGCAAAAAAAATAATTTCCTTCATTTTTACTTATTTTCACGACGAAAAACGTGGAACTTTGGGTAATGAAATCTAAAAAAACCGTTCAGTATAATTCTACAAAAAAATGCAGCTACAAATTATAACACATAAGTGTCAAAACTGTGCAGCGAAATTTTGATATGAGTGTTAGGTAGCAATAAAAAAATATTTTCGAAATCACTGCAAAACTCCGTAACAAGGCCTTAACACTTATTGAAACAAATAGGTTACTACGTCTCCAATAATCTCGTCGATGAGACATTAAGGGTCCTCTCTACCTGCGCTTCAAACACGTTGCAGCGTGTTAGGGCTATTCTTTTTACAGCGAAACTAATTAACGCAACAGTATCTGTACATCTATGAAAATAACACACACTTCAAACTATGTCGATATAGTTTTAGAATTTCGGCACGTTTATTGGAAATATAATTTTCGGGTCCCTCAATATGGCCAAAAATGGGTTTTCCACACTGCCGTATATGGACAAGTAAGAACCTTACAACTATAGAAACTAGCGTTTGACATTGAACTATGCTGCCCACACATAAAATATTGTGGTCACCGTTTAAAGTCCTTTAGGATATGGATAATAGAAAATCATTACACGCCGTCTAAGTAGCTTGCGCGAAGAGGCGATAATACAATAAATATGTCGGTTAGAGGAGCTCTTACCTCTCCTGCCTTACACACACATACGCGACCTATCTAGGGAGGCTCCTTAAGCCTAACTCCCTACCTATAATTTGCTTTGTATAACTTCAGTAAAATTTTGCAAGTGTCATAATACAAGATATTTAAGTTCTGGAATGGACGTTAGATATCCATTTCGCCATTTGTACTGTAAATTTTGTCCAACACTGTGTCACATCACAAAATATAAGTATTATTTTCCATAAGTAACTGCCAGATTTTACGTAATGTATATGAAACAAAGTAGTCTATATATCAGTCATTCTGACAGCTGTTATTACTAACAAGACAAAAATTATGTGCTGCCAGCATTAGAATTAAAAATTGTCGTCAACAAAAACAAGTGTGGACGAGAAGATGCGATAAAAAAATTAAAAATTTCTACAAATGAGACACTGAGAGATTAACATGCAGGCTCTTTTAAAACCATTTGTAGTATTTTTTTTTATTTTAGGAGAAAATTATTTTTTTTTTGCAGCGAATATAATAACTGATATAATATGCTGCAATGGGTATGCCTACAAGTTGTATTGCAACAAATCCTTTACCGTGCTAGTTTTCCTAAAATCTTGGATTTTGTTAAAATTGCTTGTAACATAAGTATTATATAAATAACTAAAACAAATCCAAGTAAGATATTATATCGATGGTCTTAAAAGCTAACTAAATTTCAAATTTATTTATAATTATAACTGTTGTTGTATGTTAGATAGTAATTAGTGATTTACTAATTATTTATTGATTTCAATCTCACATAAATCATGGACACAGTATCCTAAAACTAAACTTTAATATATATATTAAGTGAAGATTAATGTCATGAATGGATCTGAATGTCAAAATTTTATTATGAAAGATCGTTATGAGGAGCTGAGCTCAAATCCTCGAGGGTATACTTAGGAAACTTGGGAGTCGATGGATACCTGGCGCATTGATTATGTAGCGCGCCACGCGAATTCCCTTTTACGTGAAACCGCTTAAAGTATTTCTATTGCAGTTATCTACGAAAATAGCAAACACTCTAAACTACACTTCTCATATTTTATAACTTCAGTACGCTTGTTAGAAACATTAATTTGAGGCTCTCAAAATAAACACGAATGTTTTTTTTTTTTTTTTTTTTTTTTTTACTGCTGTAATCCGAATACGTCACCTGAATTTGTAAAACGCAAAACGAGATTCGTGAGTTGTCCTTTACTTCGTACCGTCCAAAAATAAAGCTTTCGGGTCGCCGCCTGAAGTCCCGTAGGAAAACGACTACAGGAAAACCTCGCATGTCAGTTTGGCGCGCTGCAAATAGAGGCGATACGTTCCTCGTTGAGCGTGGTACTCTGGCTCTTACCACTCCGCTGTTCCCACGCGTCAAACGTGGACATTTGAAACCGTGGGTCGAATTTACAGAAGACAGTCGCTCCAGTTCCCCGCGTTTCTGCTCGTATTCGCGTAAACTACGCTGTGACGTGACCGGCAAAGCCAAACTGAATGTGCGCGCCGGACACAAAAAAGAATGGCGACAGAACCTCAGAACAGGATATAACGACGTGATATTTGACATGCGAGCACCGGTCATTACAACTTTCGCAATTTCCTCGCGGGCAGAGTTCTTGCTCCGGGTAATGTTGGCTTTACAAGAGCACGGATGACTCGACACGAAGAAAATAACGTCAGCCAATCAGCGTCGAGGCTACAGTGACGTCAGCGCAGAAAACTCGCGACCGCTATACGAATTACAAATATAAAGTTATTCTATTTTATTCACGACCTGACACGACAAAGCTGAATAGCGTGCACGGATGTTGGTGAAACTTTTAGGTTGGTAGTACGTTGCATTTACTTATTTTACGTGATTTTTGTTTCGTGTTATAACTAAACGAGTCTTACTATTTTTAATGTTAAGTGTAATTGTGACTTTATTCTCACATTTGGAAATGCAAGTGAGTATTTAAAATATGAAGAGTCCACTGCAAAAATTATGGATGTCACTCTTTCGCCCAAAATGAGTTATAAATAGAAATACAAAGCACTATGGGTGTAGAATCTACCACCAGAATTTCATAGCATAAACGCTAACTGTCAATGAGTAACAGCAGTTTTAATTTCAACGTACACTGTTTCAGTATAGCGTTTTCGAACTTTCTAATTGCTCTCCTGAAAAATTCATTCCTAGTGACATCCGTCATTTTTGCAGTGGACTCTTAATGTGTTTCAAATAAACGGAAAAAATTATTGAAATGTTGTAAACATCTATGGGTGTTCAAAATGAAGATATTTAATATATGCTTAGTATTTGTCGCGCGGCAGACGAGCTAGTGTTCGCAGTAACGAGAATTTTCAATGTCACGTCGCTCCTTTCGCGTCGCGTTCGTTGAGCAATCGTAAATCCAGCACGAATCGATACCATTCCAGACGACCATCCGCGACTTCTCCACAGGAAACATTGGGGCCCGAGAAGTGAGCGGTTCGGACATTTCTTTTATCCTTCTGCTGGAACTTGTAATATGTATCACTGCGCACGTAATACGCTTCTAACAGGCAAAACAAAGTAGCTGTAAAGTAGTTAAGAAATATTTACATGGAATTTATTTGAATCGGGAATTTGCTAAAGGGACCGAGTCCACTTTTTGAGCAAATTCAGGTTATACGAGATTTCGACTCTCCAAAGTATTCGCTTGGCTGTCAGAAACAAAAGAAACCCAATCCTATACAAGAAATACGTTAAACGGACTAGTCCATGAATGTGCCAATAGCGCATTATTTTGTTTATGACTTACATGATTGTAGTTGAATAATCAGTTTTCAATGTGGCTTAGTAGTTTTTTCACTAGCATATACTAAGGTTCCAATAATCTACACCAAAGACATTATGCTTTCTCTGATAGCGTAATACATAACATTGCTTTGTGAGTAAAAGGTACTGGGTGGTGTTGTGTTTGCAAAATATGTTTATATGTATCATATTATTAGTTTTTCACTTGAATATACCAACATTGCAGTAATACACACTCAAGGTATTATGTTTTATGTGCCATTGTTAGATAAACCGCTACTTATATTTTTTAAAAGGTACTAATTCCAATAACATTATTAATTTACAAAAAAACAAAATATTAAAGCGTGTCTATGTCAGTTATGTTTCCTATTATTCCACACACACATACAAACTATTCTTTCAAGTTATCCATTATGATTATTGATTATCTTTTTCATTCCCAGATCCACTATAATAAGTTTTTTTTGTGTGTTTCCCAGCAATCTACTCACTTGGACTTGGTGCCTTTTACAAATTCGTCATTCATTCGTACTTCTAAAAACATTTGTAAGGTTTGTCAGAAATTTTATAGTTATATACAACGTATGGCCTTTAGTATACATTTTCATGGAATAAATTGAATATTCATACAAATTAATTTAAACAAATTAGTTCAGTAGCTGAATATGTAAACATATAATGAAGCCAATAGTATGTAAGTTGCGTTTTTCTGGAGATGGTGAGTAGGTTTTAATTTGAATGATTTAGAATCGATTCTCGGTTGGTTAACGTTTTATTTGATCAGAATTATTACATATTAATGTTGTACTTTTCCAAATAATTTCAATCTTATAATAAGAATGACATAAATCATTCAAACATTTATTTTTTTTCGCACTACAAGTACAAATACAAGTTGACACCTTATAGCATCACAAACATATACTTTAATTTCTTACAAGAACGCAGTATTTGTAGTTTTAGAAGGACTTTTCTTGGCAACTGGATTGACAAGAGTATTTCTTGTAAAACGACACTGAGTAAAGCGATTTTCAGAAGAAATATTTGGGTTTTTATTTTAAAATAATTTTAACAATAGCAAACCACTCGCGTAGAAGTTTTCGGAGAGTAAAACTATTTTAAAATCAAAGAGTGAGTATTTTGGAAATTCGGTTATTATAGAGTCCTGGATATTATCGTACTAAAAATTATAAAAACTACAGTTTTCCATTTTTATGGATTTTGTGGTTTCAATCCCTTATTTTTCAAAACTTGAAAGCAAAGCATACTACCAACCAGTACTATGTAAATAAACATCCGCTAATAGAATATCTACTCTGCAAAAAAATCCCGTGGAATTATGATCAGTAGTTCAGATGTTATTAATGATTGGGTATACCAGTGGTTCGCTCAACATCTTACCTACCCAAACCCCTTAACAGTTCAAATTGTTCTACTTATAAATTTTCGCGGAAAAAAAGAACAAATGCAGGATTTTACTTACTAGGATAATATAAGTTCTGTACTTGTTACAAAAAAAAATACATGCTTAAGCATAAATAACAACCACAAATTAAATAACTATGTTATAAACTATGACAGAATACCACATAATATCACTGACATGTTTTTAAATATTAGTTAGGGCATACTGTAAAAATAATGTTATCCAGGAACAATTTCAAAACAGCCAGATAAACCACTAGTAACTCTCGCCATTAAACTGCCTTGTGAGCTGACTGGTTTAGTTGGAAAACCACTTACTCGGCTACGCAACTTGCGTGCTGGATGATAAAGCAGAAACGGTCGAAAGTGCAAGGGAAGGGAAGCAGAGTTGAGGATTACGGGGGAAATAACAAAGCCATTGCTTTCTTATCTCCCTGGCAGCTAATCATTATCTGCCCGACTGTTAGAGAAGGGCGGACAGATTACACCCCGGGAGGCGAAGGGTGGGAATAATGAATTTGCGTTCCAGTAGATTTATCTGCCTTCGGCACGTTTTAGATGCAGGGTTTGTGTAGTTGCAGCTACAGTCCAAAGAAAACCTCATTTATAAAGGCAGTCGATTTCCGCCGAATTGCGTAAATTGTTTTTTTCAAAAACCAACGTAGAGGAAAGCGTCGTAACTTGCCTTGGGAAAATTGTTAAGTCACAGGACTTTTAATTTGCAGTGATTCTACTACCAGTAAAATGAAACACAAAATAGAACCAAATGTTCGTGTTCAGTTTTATAAGAGACGAATATTTTTCCTGTGACCTACAGCTTTATTTTGTATTAAAGTCAGCGTGCGATATCATCACACAGGCTTTACTTTGTGACGTGCTGCAATCATTTTAACAAGAAATATATTTAAAATACTTTTTATGAGTTGTTAACTTTTTAGCTTCCACTACAGTGTAGAAAAAAACTTATACTGATTACGTAATCGTTTACAAAATCTCAATAAAAAATATTTATTATCCAGTAAAAGTAAACGGAAGTTTAGTAACGAACATTACTTTATAAAGAGAAAACTTTTAAAATATATGTACTAAAAATAGACACTCTTAAAACATACTATATATAACCATTCTGTATTTTCAACCATCCAAAGCCCATTGCAGAAGATTGCTCCCGTATTGCAGCAGAAAGACATTTGTTATCAGAACTGTACAGAGCAATATCAAATAAACAATGGCTGCTATGTAGAGTTTCTGGTTTAGGAAATTTAATTACACACCTGATTTGTAGATTGTTAAAACAGTATACATACAACTCAGGCACATTTTTCATTGCTTGTTATAAATAGCAGAAAGCCTATACAATAGTACAACTATTCAAAATTATCTTGCGATTTGACACATGAATCCGTACAGCGATGACGGCGTAAAAGGAGAATGTAGCTTCCGCCGCATTATGTAGTACAAATTTGCCAAATTTTTAAAAAAAGTTTTTATCGGTGAGAACCTGTGACGATAAAATTCCAAAATTCCATGCATTTGTTTGTAGCACAAAAAAAAAAAAAACGAATACGAAAATATTTTCTGAAACGAATATATATATATATAATGTATATAATATAATGTAATTCAAATGTATACATTCGTTGGGGTATAGACAACAGTATTTTGATAGCTCAGATCTGGCCAATTTCGGATTTATATATCTTGGACTAAATTGGAGACAAAAAATGTAGTGCCAAATTTTGTACAGTGACATTCCATACGCACAATGTGACAATATAGCGTTGTAGTTAGTCCCCTCTCTTGCGCTCCACACTTATATATTACTTGTTCTGACCTGCGTGTTATGGGTGAAAGTTAAAAGTTAAAATTTCCGAGCAGTCCAAACACGATTCTACGTTTTCTTGGTGTAACGAACGTAACATTCGTATTACCTGGACGTGGAGCGCAAGTGAGAACTTTCTCCGTGCAGCGTTGCCACATTGTGCACGAAAAATGCCGTCGTACAGCATTTTCTCACTTATATTTCCGTCTCCAAACTAGCGCAGGATTCATGTTGTACGCTTACTACCGTATGCGTTCATTTCTGCTCTGGCTGCTATATACTAGTATTTGACACCAGTGTTTCTGATGCCAGGTGAGGTTACTTCCCCATGTATGTATGAATGTATGTGTAGGTGTATATATATATATATATATATATGTGTGTGTGTGTATATATATATATATATATATATATATATATATATATATACACACACACACAAACACACACACACAAACACACACATATCGTCACCCTAATTGTAAAACCTCGTAAGTTAATTTTTTTGTGTTTTGCCTTTTTGTCTCTTTAAATTTTACTTGTTTTAATAATTTTTATATTTGTGCCAGACTTTGTTTGTGGTATAGGCACACCTTGTGACTATTTTTTACAATAATTTAAACTTTGTAGCTTTCATAGTTTTTGTATAATGGCACGTTAAAACCAAACTTTGTATAAAACGGTTTTATACAAGAAACGAAAACCAATTGGCACAAAAAAATTTAAAAAAATTCCCACAGAAGAACAGTGTAGCGGGCAACGCCTAGACATAAATAAAAAACTGTATTGAATAATTTTTTTTAAATAAAAAATGTCAACATTGTATTTTTTTAATACGAACAATTTCAATTCAGTGTTTTTATACATGTCCAGTTGTAGCTCGTGACACTGTTCTTCCGTGGGAATTATTTCGTTTCTGTAAGTCAACTGATTTTGGTTTCTTGTATTTAACCGTTTTATGCAAATTTTGGCTTTTACCTGCCATTGTGCGAGAACCGCGAAAGCTAGAAAATTTGCGTTGCTGTGTAAAATAGTCGGAATATTTACCTACAAATAGAAAAATTATTAAAATAATAAAAATTTTGCGTGAACTCCCTCCTTAAATCATTTTAACTTTATGGTATGTCCAAAATTTGGTTACATAGTAAATATAAAGACTTCTTTTATTTTCATGTTATGTAAAATAATGTTTTATTTCACCACAGAAAAAATTAACTAGCAGATCTCTCTTTCTTTCTGCATCCATACAAATTGGAATTACGAGGTTTTGCAATTAAGGTGAGGATATATATATATATATATATATATATATATATATATATATATATATAAACACACACCTATATGCTTTAGTTTTGTGCTTTCAGCTTTAATTTTTCTGCTACGTCTTCATAACATAACATTTTAAATGCAGAAGAAATATATTTGCCTCTCTCTGTACGTGTTTCCTAAGTGAAGTAGTTTACACGCTCGGGTCCACAACAGCTTTTCTCGTAGGTGCATTGCCGCACACGTATTTACCCAAGCTAGCAGATCTCCGGGCGCCTTATCTCGTGCCTCGATACCACCCGCAGAGCGCAGATAACTCCTGCTACACATAATGGTCAGATTACCCCATGACGAATGCTGCCCAATGGGGCGTGCTATTTGCCTATCCTCCAGGGAGAGCTGCCGGGGTATCGCATGCCTGTGAGACGTGCCTCCCAGCGCGAGAAGTGTATTTTTTCTTCTATCGCCCGCACGTTTCTCTTCTTCCCCCTTCTCCGCGTTGTGTTTTAGGGGTTGTTAATTGCACCCCTACTACCGGAGGATAAACTTCCCGTTTATCTGCAACATTACCCGGTCCTCTCGCAGGCTCGAGATGGGATGCTGAAACAATCTGCTGCAAGGAAGAGCGGTCCAACTCCACTGCCCGGCAGCGAACCTCTAATGATCTAATTACATCCCATTATCTTTAATTATTTACTATAGTGTGTTTTTGATAAAATTATAATTGTTTTGGGGAATCTTTTAACACGTCACAGTTTTTTATGGCCCAGTTAATACACACAAAAATAACCTCTGCATATTTTTGAATGCACCAGAAATATTATATACATTGTAAATTGTTTGTTCGATATAAGTATGAATAATTTTTAAACATTGTGGATCAGTATGTCAACAGTCAATCTTCTAGACATCTAATGCTCATTTACGGCATTCTAACAATTTACGAAATACATATCGCAACTTGGTTATAGAAACTAACAAAAATTGTTAGTAACTTTTAGGTACTGGAAAATGTTTAGTTGGTTAGTTTTAGCTTACTAATCATACATAAGACAAATTATAATGTATTTCCGCACTTTATTTAGGTTAGTAGTTTCTGGTAATCCGTTACTAACAAAATAAGTAATTTTCTGTAGTTCATGCAACGGTTATAGTATTTATTATTAATTTATTAAGGTACCAACCAACAGTTTGCCCATTAATAGGTGGCACTAATACATAAAGACACAAATAATAGTACATAACATAAACAACTAGACAAGCACAGAAAACATAAAGACATACATAAGTACCAGACGATCACATACCACAAACATAACAAATCACGTTAAGACAAAGACAACACAGTTAACACACAGAAGTAGAAAGTTACTCATAAGAACATATGATGGTTTTAAGTAACTAGAAATGCAATACTGGCGAAAGGTACATAAATTACATTGAAATTAATAAGTTAATTACTAAACACCAAGAGATCACTGGTACACCGATGCCTTAAAAAGGCTTCGAGATGTTATTTTAAAGTGTCTGAAAGGATCTATAAGATTTGAAAAATTTCCACAGTGTATAGTGCATTTTCTTCTTAGGTCACATGTTTTATGATTGGTTACAAAAATAGTTGGGGATCTTTGAGAGTAAATAGGGGTTCTGAGTCCTAGTTTGGCTAATATTTCAGAGCTGTGGTACTTAGCAAAGAAACAATTTATATCAAACACTGCATCAATATAATCTTAGATAATTAACGGTTTGTTCATAACTAAAATCATCTGATCCTTTATTCAGGTGTTTGTTGAATATATATATATAGAAATAGTTTTTTCTGTATTGATTCTATTCTATTACTATCAGTGGTTCTTAAATAATGCCATGTTACAGAACCATACTCAAGTTTGGATTGGACTAATGTATTATATAAACAGAGTATAGAGTCTGGTCCCTGCAACAGGATGAGTGAGACGTTTAATTAATTCTATGGTTTTATTTGCTACTGTAATTAGGTTGTCATTGTGATGATAAAAAAGAATTTAAGCTCTAACAAGACACCAAAATCCGTCATTTGAATTAATTTATTATTTACTTTATATTTAAATTCAATGTTTTTATGGTTTATGTTTTCTCTTCATTTAATTTAAATTCCATTCCTACGACACCAAATTCAAATTTCATTTATATCATTCCGAAAAATCTTTAGATCATCTGCGTATAGAACAGCACCTGAGATACAAGTAATTTCTATTACATCATTTATGAAAATATTAAATAAGAGAGATGATAGGGTACTCCTACTGGTACATCAGAAGGAGATTGAAAAGTTGTAGAAAGGGTTTCAATTCTGAAAGAAAATAATAATATAAATTTAAATAAAACTTGTTACACTGGCCAATACTGGAGTACTAGATTGTAATTAAGTTCTTGTATTACATTCTCAAGTACCTCGATTTCAGTATTACATAGATAACTACAATATATACCGAATTTTAGTATTTTTGCAGCTACGTGACGATATACTCATGTATGGATACAACACGAATGTTAGCAAACGGCACACAAATACAGAAAATTGGATGGCTATATATTATTCATCAGTTAAAATCTTACTGAACGATATTCCATAATTAGAGTGCAAAATCACAAGAATCTTTCGTGACACAGTATTTAACAAAATATAACTGCGAGATAGTTATGTAGTTAGGCCTGTTTAAAGACACATTACAAATATTCAGTTATGCCGTACAAGAGTTATTATTTAACAAGTTATATGTCAACACTAACGTAGGAATAACGTCAAATATGGACATGTATTGTCCGCGCGCCACCTCTGAGTCCCTGGCGAGTATGTGTTTATCGCCCGTTATGACATAAATAATTCAACGTAGCAGATAGCATGTCGACGCACATACTAGCCGTAGAAACGTCGTATGTTAGGATGTGTTTTCTACTGTGTTAATGTAGCGGACATGACGTTTCGGTCGAAAAATACGTACACGCCAGGGACTCAGAGCTGACGCGCGGACAGTAATACTGAAGCCTAGCAAAAAGCCTACATTTACCGTGATAAATCATGTCTTTATCCATAATGTATATAACATATAAATTATACACTTACTAGACTCTGTTTTTCTTGTTCAGCTCTTCAATTTCTGAGACGTCCTTAAACTGCAATTGCGTATGTATACAACATTTAACTAAATGTCATGTGACGTTTTAAAAGTTGTTAAAAAAAAAGTTTCCCGAACAGCGTAACGTGTACTTTACACAAAATCACGTCGGATAGCTTGCTAATAGTCCAAGAATAAATAAGTGATCGTCTTTAGTAGGCTGTAGAAAATATGTTACTATGAATTGAGATCTTTCTTCTCAGAAGTTAACAGAATTTCGTCTGAGGAAATATTGTGTTAGCTACCAAGCATGTTGTTTTAGATAATATTGCTCCACAATATTCTCAGCGGTGGTCAACGTAAAATAATTTGGCACTGTTTACATCATATTAAATATTGAATATACATTGGTGTCCGACATACTAAAGTGAAACATTTCTGTTTCAAAACATTTCATATTCAAGCAGGAAAATATTGGTGTAAATTTGTCTTTTTAATTCTGGCTGTTCCTTCCCAATAAATTCGTACAGTACTAATGACATTGTTCCTTATTACTGGACTGGCCAAGGAAGGACAAACTTGAACACTACCCCCTCCCCCCCTACCAACAACCTAACAATTAATAAATTTCGTTCATAATCTCCATCAATACAACATGTAGGGACCGCCGTTGGCGCAGGAGCTAGAGTACTCACCCTTCACCCAGGCGCTCCGGGCTCGATTTCCAGCAGAGTCGGAACAGTTTTTTTTCCAACCTCTTCATTCCAGCACTGCTCCACATTCACCACATCCCACTCATTACTAGTGTTAAAAAATTCGATGTTAATCGCGAATCGAAACCCCTTTACTTCACGAGAGTCAGTGAGTGTTCTTTTTCGCAGAGGAGGTGCATAAATTCAATAATAATTCGTTGGTAAATATTACATGAGTAATCGCACCCGACTACACGTGTAACACTTATCATACGTAAAGTCACGTTTCTTCGTGAATTATCTGTAACTCTTTGTGTTAGTTTGATGGGGAATTGTGTTTCTTTATTACTCTATTAGAATATGTAAAATTTTTTAAATTTCCTTTAAATAATGTATAACGACGCTATTTGATAGCGCACTAGCCATATGTGTGTGTAGCAACGAATAATAGTGACGCGCACTAGATTTGTGAAAAGTGCGTTCGGGACGTGAAATTTAACACCGCATATTATGTTGCGTGTGGTAAATCTAGTATAGATTTATAAATTATAACAGTGGACTTTAAGGGCTTGGGCCCGAGTTTCTCGGCTTTCGAGAGAATTATTTTTTAAAATGCATACGAGAGTCGATATCGTAAAATCGCTTCGTAACTTTTTTGCAAATTGGTTTTACTATGCAATGTAATTTTTTGAGACAAACTGTACGATGAGTAGAGCTAATTTATCAATTAAAAGGAAATTCCGTCAATTAACTAATTAGCAACTATTTTACAGTCTTCTGACTCGACAAAATTAGAGTATGCAGTTTAAACCAGCCATAACAAAGTTACGAAGCGATTTTACGATATCGGCACCCATTTATGTTTTAAAATATAATTGTCGTTAGACTACATTTGGTTATTTTAAAATGCTTAGAACATAATGCACCAACAATCCTATCATAAGTACCGTTCTCTTATGGAACAACGTTGAAGTATATATACATATTATTTTCTGTCAAAAATATTTCCAACGAATCATTGCAGATTTTTGTGCTGTAGTGTTGAGTTAATTGGTTGAGGTCATTCCTCAGTCCTAATATTTATTGCAGCCACTGAATTATTCGATGACACATGACATTTTATGATTTCAATTATTTATTTGCAGATTTGTACAGCTTATCTTACAATATCTTATTAATATTTTTTGTTGGTTTGTTTTCAATTTTAAGTATTTTTTTTTTGTTTTGTTTTTACGTTTTTTATTTTTGGGTGTGCTTGGGCATTGGTAATAGCATTTTCGTTAGACATATTTCCCTCTCTCTGCGTATCCCATCCTGCAGTTTTTTAACGGATTTTGCTATACTATGTATGTATTTTTCATAGCATTTGTGATTTTTAATGTATTAAATTGGTTTAGTACTGCGTTAAGTTTTGTGTTTGTTACATATTTAATTACCCGCTTTTTTACTAACTGGGAGCTATTTATTTCAAATGTATTTCTATTATTCATGGTCGTCCAACTGTAACATAAAATATTGATTTGAGGGATGTATTACCAAGTTACAGATCTCTAGAAAAACAATTTCAAGACATTTATAATAATATTTATAACAATAACCTAATCACTATAGCTGTTACTTAAAACCATAATAACAATTTAAGCAAACTAGTTAAAATCATTTTAGAACAGATAAAATCATAATCGAAACGCCCTAATCCTACTTAAAAGTACAAAATAATTGTGAAATCATAATTATTTAAGTAAATAGTTCTTGTTTCGTTGACTACTGTACCAACAATTATCTCAGAATCTGTCTCCGAGATTCTGAATTTCAGTCTTGCCGATTCAGCTACGGGAGTTGCTGACAACGATTTTCAAAACAACGGCCAGGCGGTAAAAAGAGAGTGAAAATCTCGCCCAAAGGAATTGCAAGTTGCAGGATTCTTTTCCCTCGCTTTCCTTTTTATTTTTACGACTCTTACCGTCTGCTTCATCGGTATTAGAGGTTTCCTGCGGCTAACCGTCGGAGATATCGCGATACCAGGGAACAGTTTTAACTAGATCAATACCGGACTGGAAGGAGGGAGCCTCGCCAGTTGCGAAGCTATCGTCTTCCTCTTGCAGCTGTGGTTCCGTCTGCGCCCTGGGAAGTGCCACTGGCCTGTACAGATACAACGAACTAAGCTTTTGAAAAGTGGCGTTACGTAGTTTTGTTTAGAAAAAAATTGAAACAAACATAGAGTTTAGAAGTGTTATCATCCTGAAAAAAAAGAGTGATCGTTTGTAAAGAACAGTAAGCACTAAAATCACAACTTTTTCAGAAAAGTTATCTATCTACTTATTTTAGTATGAAACGTTTGAGCTAAGATGACACAATGCAATATTTTTTATTAAGTCTAACCCTTTGAAGTGCAAAATTGTGAAACGAAAAAAATAATACCATCACCAGTCCTATGTTACAGAACATTGCAAAAGTAAAATTTATAAATTAAATGTATTTTGATTTTTTCTTAATTCGTGCTTGGGATGCCATATCACAACAGATAACCCCAACATAGCAATATATTTTTTAAAAATTGTTTTGTATAAAATGATACCGAAATTAAAATTTCGTCTTATATACCGTCTTGATGGTTTATTACGTGAAACGGAGTAGAAAAGAGTTTTTCTAAAAATGTGCTAAATTATTTATGTACAAAATACAAGTCCTCGGGGGAGAAAACTGGGTTAACCTTTCATAGCTTTTAGGCTTCATAAATATATGACAAACAAACAAGTATGCGGTGTGTATGTGTGTGTGCGCGCACACGCGCTCGTGTTTTTGGGCTTCATTTAGAAACCAATGGAATTTACATATCTCTAGAACTCAGTGCATTGGCATAAAAAATTATATTCAGTGAAAAATAAACAAATATCATATGAGGAGGGTACATGAGGGCCAGGGGAGGGACGGGGAACGGAAGACACCCAAGAAAACCCGCCGACCAGCGAAATCTTCCGTCACTATTCCCACATGCGAAAGTTCCGAGACTGACCGCACCGGGAATCGAACCCGGATCGCCTTTGTTGGAGGCGAGCGCTCTAACCATTTCACCAACTGCGTCCCTTAGAGCCAGGGAAATATATGTCTACTACCAATATTCATATATTCGTACTTGATACCTTAAGGGTGAAATTTGCATATCTAATTCCGCGGCCGGAGGGGTGTGGGGGTGTCTGCAGCGACCCTCCTCAAGGGAGAAGAGATTACAATGAAGTGGGAGAAATACGTAGGGTGGGGGAAGGTGGAAATTAGGAACGGTAAGGAGCCCGAGGGGAAAAGGGGGAGGAGAGAAGTCAGCCCCGAGGCGATCGCGGAATACGGAATGACGAGGCGGCGATCCGCGGAGAACCCTTGCAAGGATTGTCGACGCAAGAACGTCAGACAATAACTCAGGCCGCCTCTCCCGGGGCCTAATTAGCCTCTCCCTGGGGGCCGGTAGCCCTCCTCCTGGTGACAAGTGGCCTAGGGGGAAGGTGGTGGGGGGCAACATACATTCTTCACCGGTCCTGGGAAATCCCTTCGCTAACGAGGCCGCGACACATTTCTGACTCTCTCACTCTCTAAATCCTTGCTGACAGCCGGGGGATTTCAGTCCTCCTGGCCGTCATCCTAAGTGCACTGTGACGTCATGATGAAGCACGAGCCAACACGACTAGGGGCGGACCCAGCTCTGTATTTAGGAAGAGGGGGGACATGTCTTAAAAGTAGACGTACCCACATCCCAAGCAAAAAAAAAATGAGGTCCGGAGGTCCTCCTTAGGAAAAATTTGGAATTTAAGGTGCAAAATTGTGTTTTTTTAGGAGTTCCCTAACTAAAAATTTGAATATACCCTCTTAATAAATTGTAATATTTTAATGATAAACTATACTTTAAAGCTGAAAACATTCGTGCTGACATAAAAAAAATTGGGGGAACATTTTTAAGCTTATTCAGGTATTTATTGGCATGGAAACTGCAATTTTTGGTAAACATTAATCATTGGTTTGGAGGGGGGAAGCTCCGTGTACCCTCTCCCCTGATCCGACCGTGACCACAATTGATTAACTGCTGCGAAACACGTTTTTTATCACATTCCTAATAAGGAAAACTGTGTTTATTGCAGGTGCGGATCTAGACTTTCGGTTATGAGAGGGTAATTTCTCATATACAGGTTACAGCTTTTGATTAAACAATAATAATTTAAGCAGATAACACAATTTGTTGAATAAACTCAGCATTTAAAAATTTGTGATAAGGTTTAATTTAAGTTTGAAAACATTTACAGAACAACTTCATGACGTAGTTAAAGTGGGTGGTTAATATTCTTGTATACAAAGTAAGCAAACTAATTTTCGGCCAAAGATTTGCATATGGTCTGGTCAGTTTTGCATAGATGGGTGTAAATGAAAATCCATTTCTTTTTACTTGAAAAATATTTAAAATGTACAATCTCGAGGTAGGTAATAATATTGTTAGTTTAGCAAGTAAATCATACCGTCTGGCAAAAACACATTAATTTTTTTCTCAGAGTCTTGTACTCAGATTTAATTGTTATTTTTTTGTAATTATTGCGAGTGGATGGACATGTTCTGGAAAACATGTACAGACATGTCGCCGAGAAATCTCTTGCTCTGTTTGGAACTCCAGACCGTAAGCCGAGGTGACTTTGACCCTGCAGGTGACTTCAGCTGACTGATAATGTAACCTTTATTTCGTTTAGTGAGGAAAATTTCGTACATTACGTATATTAATCAATTTAATATTTTTCAGCACTTGGCTTCATTTATGTACTTCTTCGTCAAACGACTGACATACTAATGTATCGAGTTGGCCAAATTCACCCTACTATGTTTTATATAAGTTTGGTAAAATTTGACAGCTACTTATGGACAGTAATTTTTTGTATTTTGTGATTTGTGGCAAAATGAAAGACAATTTTAGTTCTAAAATGAGTCGGAAATATCAATTTCACCATTTTATACTGCAAAGTTTGACATGCATTGTGCAATAAAACATATAACCTTAAAAATAATTGACTGTCAAATTTTACCAAACTTACATGAAACGGAGTATAATAATATCGTAGGAAGACTAGCAATTAAGCGTGCCGCCTTTATACTACGTAATATATTACACATAGTATATTATTGTGCAATATGTACTGCTTTCATCATATCAGTAATGTGCAGTTAATGTGATATTTCGCATATAAGCTGCGAACAATACACTGTGCAATTTTGCCTTGTAAACAGTCAGAAGATTACGATTAAATCTCAGCAGTAACCAACTCTGCGATGTTTATGTTATTAACAATTTGCGTAAACAAATACATTAGTTAGAAATCATCCCAACTGTCAAAAGTGCTCTCTTAACAACGATCATACGGTTCATTTATAGAAGTCCGATGAAATAACCGTTGCTCTTAATAAATATTGACCCGTCCATTGCTTACTCAATTTTTCAGTTTGTTTACGTAATCCTGGTTTTACAATTGACGTTTATAACACTTAAATGCTAGAGTTAGGTAGGTTTGCTCGTTCAAGGGACGACGTTTTGTCCGTTATTATGTTATGTAATAAACGCCTGCTAACAGTTCATTACTTAAAAATGGCCGATGTTATTTTATTGACTTGTTTAAGTTTTTTATCGCGAAACTTAGTATGATTTGTTTGCTGCTCAACCCTGTTCCCGAGAAAGCCTAATAATGATCTGATCGAGAAGCAGCTATCGTGAGTTACTGGAAGCTTAAGGGGCCCGCCTCGTGGCACATGTGTTTGTGTGAGTGAGGTATGGTGCTAAGGGCGACGTCGTATGGGCCATACAACGGTGCGTCGCCTCTACGCTTAAGGCATGCAGTCTTCGCGAAAAAAAAAAAAAAACAAATTTCCTATGGGACTTTAAGTGGTGACCCTGTTGTTTTATTTACGAAATCACTTTACTAAAGTCCAACGCACTACCCTTAAGTGGTTTAACATGTATTCGGCTAGTATATTTTCCGCTATAGCAGCCTGAAAACCCCGTTTTAACCCATTTTGACGTGCCCTAAAAGGGGATTTCTAATACGTGTGTAGTCTTGAAAGTACTTAAGGCCAGTCGTCTGAAGTGTGTGTTCTTTTCGTAGAGAAACTGCGTGAACACACGTGTATTAGTTTCGGTGTAAAATGTTTTCTTCAAACACGCTGCAGTGTGATTTTATGGCAACGAGGCGGGCCCCTTAATAAACCTGGGGCAGAACTTTGTAGACTTTCTGTTCGAGGGGCTCATATTCCCAGTTTCCGTACACAGGTTTCAATTGTCCATTTATGGTTCGGGAGAAGGCATTATAAAATCATATCTTACGCACTTAAAACCAAATAATTTATTAATATAATAATTCTTATCATTTCTGATAGTAACCCATTTAATTTTTAAAACTTTCTATGCACAAATTCGTATAAGTGTGAGAGTTTTGAGGGAGGAGGTTATGTCGTATCTGGCATGACACTCTATCATCCTCCTGTCTCTTTCACGCGCACCATTCTATCCCTCCTGTAGAGAAATTCACACCGGCGAAATTTCGTCCTTCCTAGCTAACCTCGTGACTTGTTATGAACGCAAATGACGTCATTTTTTACCCGGTGCATGTAGATCGTGTGTCCAAATTTTGAGTCGCACCATGAGCTGCTTTCGTTCTACCTCTCTAGTTCGATATTCATTCTGCTGGGACAAAGTTGACCTTTAAAGCTGTGTGGTAGATAAACGCTGAAAACTCCAATTAAAATCTAAAAGTTTATCAAATTCTATGTGAAAAACACTGAAAAACATTGAAAAACAACAATCCTTGATGATGATATTTGCAAACTTTGTGAGCAAGCATTTACACAGAAAGATGCATTTATTAATCGTGATCTCTTGCGCCGTAATAAAATGTTCAGTAAGATGGCAAAAAACTATTGTATCGTATTAGATTTTTAAACGTTTGTTGCAATAGGATTTTACAATTAGAATGTGTTAGTATGTGGGCATATGCCGTTGCTCATGTTTTGCTGATCAACATTGTGTTGAATATTCGACAATACAATAAATTCTATTTGTATAGTATTTGTATCCTTCCTAGGTTATTTGGAGGGAAATATTTATATAATTTTGATAAATATTCTAGTTTTCTTTATGGCAGGTGCTACTAATTATGAATAACCACACCGAAATTGCTTTACTTTTTGGAAACTTTATAAATCCAGAATTTAGTATTTCAGTCCCACGAGTGTTCACCCGTGATGACGACAAATAAAGTGTCTTACTACATAGACGTGCCTGAAATTTTCGGTCAACCACGCCTGCGACCGCGGCAACCTGGGGTACGTCAACTCCTTAGTGACGGCCACAAAAACAGCAAATCTTAAATCCAATATGCGGACTGCCGCGCATACCCGTGGATCGGGGCATAACCACACTTTGTGACGGCCACAACAATATTCAATATGAAACCAAATATGCAGACTCCCGCGAATCGAGACGCGGCTCCGGGGCCCGTCCACCTCGTGTGATGGCCACAAGATTCCCCTTCGAGCTCCCTAACCGACGCGTTCGCGGCACTATCTCTAAAAACTCCCCCCCTCATGATCCCAACCAATCACAGGCTCTGTGGCCGACTGACAAAACTAAACCCAGCCTTTCCTCCGTATCGGTTTAACAGCTCTTTTCAAAATTAACACAGGTTGACATTTATATATACTCGATCTTATATACAAAATCTTGGCCCTTTATGTTGAATGATATTAAAGTTTATATTAAATTCTACCGCAGGGGGTCGGGGAAGCCACGCCCCTGAGCTGACCTACTTCTCGCCCCCTGAGTTCTGTTTCCCACACCAATTCAAGGTCTCGGGCCAGTTCTTCTCATGTTTACAACTTCTCTTTCCCTCGTGAAGAGTAAATGACCATGACACAATTCAATAACTCATCTCGAACCCTTCTCCTCCCGCCAGTATGCAAATCCCAATTTTAATATAAATTACGTGAAACAAGTGATTGCGGTTGAGTAAGATTTAACACACGATTCTAAATACAATGAAATTTCAACGGGCCCTCTACGACTATTGTAACATAATTTACTGTATTTACATGGAATATTACATTTAATCACTTTATAAAGGCTAGTAGGCACACTACATATCGATGGTTTAGAATGTAAGCCTCAAAACTACAAAATATATAATTTGGTAAAATTTGGGTGAAAGAACCTAACGTTTTGACATTATTCAAAACTCCAATTTTGTACGCAAGAAATTAAAATAGACTTACTTAAATAGTAACATTCGTTAAATTTAAAATTGCTGGTTACTTTTTTTTTGTTAACGTTTGCAGACAATGTCAGAGTTTGAGTTACGAGGTTTTCATTCTAAGCCATCGATAAGTTCCATGATATTTGCAAATTGGCTGCGAGACACTTACAATTTCAATTATGAACTGATGCATTTAGTGCTGAATTACGCACCATGCCTTCTTAAGCGAGGATTTACACTCCAACGAGAGAGGTTACAAATTGTACCAACTCTTCTTCTCTTGGATGGTCGTGTTGGGAGTACCTCCGCGGCTCCCTGCTGTCTTCGTTCCAACACCGGACGGTCTGATTGAATCCAGGCGTAGACAACGACCCCGCGGCACAATCAGACGAACCACCATTCCTTCCTCCCCCCCTCCCCTGTGCGCCATCGCTGCTGATTGCTTCGTCTCGCCGCTAGGAGCGCTGACGGCGAAGAAGACCAGCTACACCATTCTACCCTTCCTAACCACCGCCAATCCCTTCAACCCCTCCCAACGTGCAACTTTTCCGCTCGGTCTGGTTCATCCACTGTCACCTACTAGCGTCTAAAAGAAGGCTCGTACTATCAGTCGTATCTACACAGTAAACATGTTTTTGTACTTGGTAACTAGTTACTAAACATATTTTTGTAAGTTTACAAAAACATTGTAAACTTTACAGGAAATGCTTGTCAATATACACATGTCATGTATATTTGCAAAAAACTTTTCTTTATTTACAAATATAATCGTACATTTTTACAACAATTGGATGCAGTGTCAACCAATATTGTTTCAGCAGCCAATTTACAATATTTTTTTTTGTGAAAGTACAAAATATTTGGTAAATTATGTGTTTCACACCAAAAACTCTGTTCATAAAAATGTATCCCATTTGTCCCCACAGGCATTTCGACAATTTATACGAATTTAATAACCTGCGACGTTATTTGGACTGATAAAGGTTCTGACATTAGTTTATAAGTTTTTTCTTGTAAAAGTGCGACTTTTTTTTTTACTGTGTAGGGACACTGATTTATCGCGGAAAATGTTGACAGGTAGCTAGGCTTCAATAGAACGTGATATAACGTGTTCATATCTGACATTCTTCTTTCGTTGCAGGCGTGTTATCATTATAGATGATGGTATGTCTCGAAAATTTGTTGTGCCAACATATCCTTGAAAACACTGTAGTTTCTTGTGACATGTACGACTATGTGATGTACGTCTGGCACAACGTAGCTGTCTGCAGACCAATAATCGGCACCAAATGTTATACAATAGCGAGAGTCTTATTGGCTTAGTCAAATAGGGAAACAACTCTACGTACAAGCGAGAGCCAGCAATCTCTTCAAAAGATAAACGTACGTTGAAACCCAGCAAACAGTCAAATTTTCCCGCGATGAACCATCATCTCTAGCCAACATTTAGTGCGCCGCTACTGGATATTTGTTGTTCGTCTTGAAACAGCTGCATATCCATTCTCCAATGATAAGTAGACGTAGGTCGCTGCACTGGTTCACAAAACACAATGGCTCGAAAGATTCTGGCGATTTACCAGCATCTTCAGCCACACCGCTTCTGCGCGGACACGTAGAGTTATAGCTTGGGCTGTGGGCAGACACACTGGGAAATCGCGGGAATAGTTGACTGTTTGCTAGGCTCCAACGTGATGTATATAACACTGAACGTTTTATATCGACATTGGCTAGCGTTTATTTGTAGCATTTTTTCTCTCTACAACAGGCCCAGTTAGAACTGCACAGCTTGGACACACAGCGTGTGTGATTTGTCCCAAAACTGTTCACACGTGTCACATATAATATTATATAGTTTATAGGAGACTATTTTAAACATTTGCGCGATTTTCCAGTGTCTCTAGCTATGGGGAATGTCGACGTGTCGAAGTCAACATCAAAGTGTAATGCAGCAGTCGATATTATTTGGGAAAGCTGTTAGGCATTAAGAATGCCGAGGTCATCATATCTAGGTCGACGTGTCGGGGTCGTCATTGTCGAGTCTATCGTTAGTATCGTCGAGATTAATAACTCAGTCTTCTGTCGACATTTTACAGATGTCGACGATCAACATTAAATTCTAGATGTCACACAGCCTAGTTTCTGTCTGTCTCAAATGATTTTTCTTTTAGTTTCCTAAAGTTACTAAACTGTCGTCCGATTCATTGCATAGATTTTTATTGCGCATTAAACAAACCTAAACTAAAGCCTCGGTCACACTAGAGGTCTTAAACCTGTTCAGTTAAATACATTCGGCAGCCATGTTTGATCGTGTTTAAAAGCTGAACATGTTCGCGAGGCTACACGATTAAAAATAATAAACACAACGAACTTTGTAACCTCAACAAACTTGCAACCAAAAATTTACCGTATTTATAATTATTATCGTATCTACACTCAACATTCGTGACTTTATAATGATTATATTTATTTATTTATCACGACATAAAGGCTCAGTTAAGACGTGGTTACCTTTTCTTACACTGAACCCCATAACACTTCACATTTCTTATACATCATATCTGAGCTAATATTACAAAATTAAAATTAATTTTAAATTTTAATTTAAATTAAAAAGAACTAACAATAAAACTATGTAAGTTAACTACACACAAAAGTACTAACTTATAGTATAAATATTACACAGGTGCTTTAATTTTCATAATAGTGTTGCATATATATATATATATATATATACATATATACATATATATATAATTGAAAATAGAAACAAAGGGGAAAACATTATTTATTCATGCACAAATACACACACATACACAAAGTGTCTCAATAATACAGCCTCACTATTCTCCGTCACTGGGAAGACTCAGATAGTATTGATTGATATTTTCTTAAATTAGTTAAAACTTGTTATGTGTCTGTTCTTAGGATGTGAACCATTTCAAACTTTTGACACGGAAGTAGTCAATGAGTTCGATGAAAATTTTATTCTGTATAGGGGTATGAATGATCGGTTATCATTTTTTGGAGCCCATGTTTACTGGATGGTGATCATTCAGAAATGAAAAACGACTACGAAGGTATTGAGGTTTTGCTGTGTAGTAACTTATGGAGCAAAAGCAGGGCATGAGTTGTTCTTCTCTGGTTTAACTGAAGTCACGTTAACTTTTTATGATATGGGCTTATGCTATCGCGGGGTTTTAAATCGCATATAAATATGATGGATATATGTGAACATTTTGTAGTCTTTTTGTTGTAGTGCCACGATAAAAGGTTTTATATCATGGTGTATCTATTTTGCTTTTTATTTTCAAATGGTAAAATTTGCATTCAGCCTATTTTAATCTTATTTTGCATATAAAGTAAAACAAATTTTAACTTAATTAAGTAGATAGTTTAGAGGCTATAACTGCTGAAATTGAATTATAGGTTACAGGGGGCTGAAATAATTTAACAATACATTCCGGACCCGAATTTCAGTGCTATGCTTTGTCTTTGAGAAAGTTAGAAATAAAGTGACACTAAATAATGTTTTTTTTTGTGTCAGCACTAAACATCCGTAGTTTTCCTATGAAATTTGATTGGTCGATTGTAGTTAAAAACAAGATATTTTGAACTTGACTACACCAACAACAGCCACCAGAAATGAGAGCTCAAATGCTTCCGTAACCAAACCCAATCACTGCAACACCAACTCCTACCGCCGACATGTAGTTCTGCCATAATGCATTAGGTAACATGTTCTTCTATTGTCGCAACACCAATACCAACCATCAATAATGTGTCAGAGGTCGAAGTGGTTGCAGACAACATGGCCTCTCTTGTAGTAAGCCTACTTCACCAATCTCCAGCACCCTTTCCCATACTCTCACTTAGGTAACTTTATACTGGGCTAGAAAACTTTGAACCACCAGTCTAGTTTAATTTTTGTCTTTAATTTGTATTGTTTTGTTGTTGATGAATTATTTTGTTAATTGCGAAATTTCTTTAACGGTTGAAGGTAACAAACCCATTTTGTAAGAACAATTCCTTGTACAATGTTACCACAAAATTCTGCAAAGTTATCCCAAACGACTGTACCTAACCTCAACTCCCTTGGGAAGGGGAGAACTCTTTTACAACTGTGTTCCTTGTACACGCTATCCGTTACACGGAAGTGGTTCGGAAACTGCGCTATCTCGCAGTATCTCCCTGTGTCTTCCTGCATTCACTCCGCCGCCAGAAATATTGGAAAATACTTACTGACAATGGCAGGCCGAGAGAAAGTAGTACGTGAATGTATGAAGTGGAAAAGAGAGAGGGGGAGGCCTTCTCTTACTCAACTTCATCGGCCATGAAGGAAATTGATTTCTCTTCCGCCGCAGCCGAGGGTAGCACGTTTCGTCGGATGGAGCCGGTCTTATTTATTCCATTCCATTTCCACCTGATCTGATGTCGAGGTCTCGCTCGGAAGGGAGGGTATTACCAAATCATCGCTTCCACAGCGGTACATTTAGGAATGTTCAACCGAATAAATCAAGACTCCTTCTCCTCCTACACCCATCTTAATTTATCTATTCCCACCCCTTTAACGTATTTCGTTTCTGGTTTTTTCGCTTACGTGACCACGTAAATACCTGTGCTTCGAAATTTATGATGTTTTCCCCAAGTCAAATTAAAGTTAGGGCGCCAGTCCGTCTGCTGTTGAACTGCGCTACAACAGTTTAGAAATAAGCTTTTATTTGCTAAACTATTATACGTGTTAACAGTGTACCAACCTACAAAAATAATACACATTTCAAAACAGGATTATAATGAACTTTCAAAAAATCACGTGCATCAGAAATACTATTCCAGAGCACTTAAGTACGGCTAAAAACGCCATTCTGGCACAGCTAATCTACTGCTCATATAAATACAAAAATATTTAAGGAGCTACAGTTTATTTCAGTTCAAACTTCCCCGCTATAAAATAAAAGGGTCACAGCTTACAATACCATAGTTCCAGAGATCCGACGAAAAAAATATTAATGCTGGCCAGTTAAGTGCCTTACTCATATAGGGGCGATAGGACGCTGGCGCGCGCGTCAAGTCTCGCTCTTATTGATTCTTCTCTTGTACTCCTTTGACGAGAATATATAAGATTCAGGCAGGTGGTGCCCTTAACGTGGTTTTCATGTATTCGGAAATCATGGTGAAACACGTTTTGATATGGCTACTATACCCCACAGTATGCCATAACTAATATAGAATAAATATGTGTACAGAGAAAATTAAACTATCCAGTGATTGTGATGGTCCGTATGTGGTAAACATAAAGTTCAGGACAGATACAGTCTTCTGGTAATTTCAGACTGAGCGAGTGTCAGAAGAACGACGCATAACTCAGATCGTGGGCGTACCCAGGGGGGTGGTTTTGGGGGTTCAAACCCCCTCCAAAATGTCCGTTTTCTTATATATTTTATATTATATTACAAAACGTAGAATAAATTACAAAAACAACCGAATTGTTAGTAAAATTCGTTAACATTACATTTAGAGACGTCAACATAGATAACATTGAAACATTTATGCAAGAAGAGAGTTCGAAACCTACTCCAAAAACTTCTCACAGGTACTACGACCATGACCTCAGTTATGAGATCTCCGCACTTGTTACTCTGTGAAGGAATATAACATTTGCTACGTTCACTTGTATTATCCTCGTTGTGTCGTTATGATTATTCATCTGTTGTCTTTGTTCCTTCGTCTTGTATAGTCGTTAGCTTTCTCTAACACCTTCCTCTTTGTAGGTCTGTTTTCTATTCATTCTTGTGTAATTATGTTGAACATACTTTGTGCACTATTTTACTTTTCGCTGTGTATGTCCTTGGTGTAGTATTGCTATTTTCTCCTATCCACAACAAAGTGATGCAGTTGGCTGGCTTCCAGAAAAGATGTTTAAGACTATCAGTTAACCCAGCCACAAAATTCAAGAAAACTTATAACAAATAAAATTGCAAACATACTGTTTCAATTGTTACAGTACCTATACTACTACGCCTTAAGAGCCAGTGTCGCTTATAATGATGCATTTTTCGTAATTCCTTCTTGATTAAAAATTTGGCAAGATTTAATTGAAAATGTTTCAGTAGGGACGTACTAATTACTATATCTTTCATTACCTACATTGTATTCGAAAAATTAAAGCGTATATATGAAACAATTAAGATAATTTAAATTTTAAAATAACATTCTCACCAAATAATAAAAAGTAAATAATTCCTAGTACCTGGCAAAAGAGGTGACACAGCCCTTTAATTGGTACAATTCTGAATAGAAAAAGGCACGAACCACTGTAGAATGCTAGAAAAAACAGTGATTTCCATATAATTTACCTATTTAAGTATGACAATAACCCTTTTTACTCAGTTTACAGTGAAGTACACCACATTGCGTTTTTGGTATTTGCTCTGTTATTGAGTTTTAGTATGTGGCACCTTGGTTATTTAAAATATTATTTCTGTTGACGGCACATTGTGATTTTAATATTAATTGTATTGATAGCACATTAGTGAGTTTAAATATTAACTCTGTTAAAATTTTTATCTCCTTATCCATAAGAACTAGTTCTTTTTTTTACCTGTGTGCCAGTTCATAGTATAAGGCGTTTTCGAATCATTATAGAGTCTGTTGGCGATTTATAGGCAGTTTGCAAATTACATCAATAAAAAAAGGAAAGCAATTTTTTTAAATAGCCCTCCAGTAATATCACTTTATTATAATTATATAGTTGACCACTTTTTGCCTTTGACCGCAACGGAATTTCCTGAAAAGTTTAATGTAATTTTTTTGTTTCAGAAGTTCAGAAGATAAATATTCTCTCTCCTGTATTTTTCAGTTCCATTCATTGTAATTCGAATAACGTAACGAAGAGAAAATTAAAAGATCGTGTATGACTTGTTTCAGTTTGTTTAGTTGTCCATTTTTTTTTGCTGGAGGGAATATGACTACCGACTTCGCAGCTTTGAATTTTAAATATGGAATAAATACACAAAGATAATTTACGTGAATCATCTGTAATTATATTTCCATGTATAAAACATGGAAATTTTTACTTTTATGCGTAACACCTATTTTATATCGCAAGTAATTTTGTTTCACAAATCCTTTATACAGAAACATTTTTTATATGTTACGTATACATTTTTAAAAAAATGAGGTATCGTTAAAATTGCTCCCTTGATAGTTAATTTATTTTACAATCGACTTGCTATTAAACCTAAACAAGCTACGTAAGCATACCCCTTCTTAAACTTTAAAATTACTGACGTTAGTATATTTCTTACTTTGCGAAACACAGTATACCCAAGTGACCTTACTCTGAAAAGTTTATTAACAGCTTTCCCAAACGAGAATTCTAAGTATGTTTGTTATATACTTCATGCAAGGTACTGCATATCTTTACTGCGGTAAACCTTTCCGGTTTCGCTCCTCTTTAAATTTTAATGGATGCGTATAACATTCGTCGTACGTCTTTATCCAAACGTTTTTACTTTGTCGATGTTTTCAGCATGGGAAATATAGCCGAACAACTTGCAGGCGCCCTACGCGAGCTGAATTATGAATGTTTTCTCAGGGGCCTCTCAAGTAAATTGAGTGCCGGCGCAAGTCCTACAGCCTTGGGAGCTATTCATCACGCCAGAGAAGTAGTCTACGTATCTTCGGCCCGGAGAGATGCAACAGCCGTTATAGACCAGGGCATTTGTCTTCTTATTTTGAAGTTCGTCAGTAGCCGCCGCTGTGAGCTGGTCGGTTTTTTTTTGGATCCTCTGTCCGGAATTCGGCACGTTATGTGTTTGTGTTGTTCTGGAAGTTCTAAAAGTGTTCAATTATTTAAAAAACAATCTAAAATTTAATTTTTTTTACCTCTTTTATCGATTCTTTCAAAAATACAAAAAAAAAAAAATATTGGATTTTAAAACATGCCTGTGACATTTAGTTCCAGTGTGAATTTTTTAAATTTATTTATGTTCATTGGACTTTGCGGCTTATAAGAACTAAAATAGAGCAAATTTTTTGAAGTGCCATTCTGGGAAAACTGGTTGAGCAAACATTTTTTCATAAGAGGAAAATATACTCCTAAGTAGCATCTACAAAACTAACACTATATTTCATGCAAATAAATATTATTACTTTTTCCCTACTTGGACGCCTTTAACTGCGTGTCTGGATTATTTATATTGGCTCTAGTTACTTTTCTAGTATTGATTCTTGCTGTTGGCCATGAGCGAAAGTAGTTAAAAAATAACTCTTTCTTATACGAGTGTAGAGCCGTGTGCGTGTCGCAGTTTATGCAGGCTGATATTTAGCGAATGGTATAATCATTACCCAGGGTTTTAATGGGCGTTCCCGCGAATACTGGACTAAACTGGAGACGAAAATGAAAATGGCAAAATGTTCTACGACAACCTTTTACGCGCACAATGTGGCAACACTGCACGGAGATAGTCCCCTCTTACGCTCCACGTCGAGGTATTATTTTATGTATGTTACGTCAAGTGAACGTGAAACCATGTTTGAACTGCTCGGGATTCTAGCCTACACCCATAATATGCAGGTCATAACAGCAATAGTAAGATAAGTTAGATATCTGAGAAGCGCAAGAGGGGACTAACTACAGTGCTACATTGCAATGTTGTGCATGTTAAATATGACCGTACATTTTGCCACTAACATTTTCGTCTCCAATTTGTATTTATGTATACATGTTTATATTTTTTTCTCAGTTTACGTAGTCTAAGATAATGGTAGCATACTTTCGTATTTACAGCATATAATTTTTTTATTGCAATGCTGCAGAAATAAACTAATTTACAATGGAGGCAAGAAATTTTGATTACAACGTAAAAACATTTTATTACTATTTCTAAAAGAAAAAAATTACTGAGTTATTAAGAAATTTCAAGAAGATTAGCAGTCAAAAAATACAAAATCATTCTCGTGTTATTAGAATGTAATCTTGAACTAGTGGAATTTTTTTTATAATGAACTGAAGAAATATATGTGCTTCTCATAGTTTTTTATTGTTTCAATGGACAGAAAACAGCAATATTGCAATTTTAGTGTGATATTTTACGTAACCTACGAAAACTAAATGTGTTTAATTAGCTCGAAATGTCATTTATTTTATGTTCTAACAGTTCTAAAAGTTTTTCTTTCCAACTCCATTAATAGACGATGAATTCATTGTTTCTATTTTTGTTTTGATAATTATTTTTTAAACCTTAACCTCACCAGATATCATAAATCTGTTTGGCAGTTTTGTTTTAAATAGTTTTCTCCATAGTGGGTAATTTTTCATGATAGCAAATACCACGGTTTTACCTAATTATGTAATTAACGAAACTCTGATTAACTGACTTTTTAGTCAAAATAGTATAATTCCTTGTCTTGAAAAAAGAACAGCTATCGAGGCAAACCAATTTTAAACAGTATTGCGTAACAATTTTGCAATATTTGCTCTGGTTTAAGTTTTAAAATATAATCATCGTAAAAACGCAATGAACATTGGCACAAATATAGGCCTACAAATTCAGGGAAGTCATTATATGAAAACATTATAAAGTAATCGTAGTGTAAACAAAAATTTCTCCAAGGTTATGGATTCGACAAGCTGGAATATATTGGTACAAAAAATTCGGCGCAAGAAATGATTCTTAATAAACACATCGTT